>JABCMI010000203.1:26774-109867 GCA_026261945.1 Hirschfeldia incana | reverse complement strand
GGAACTTTTAATACTAAGTCATAAGGAACTTTTAATATGAAGTCATGAACTATGAGAAGCAACGCGTAGGGTCGGCCATTTTACCAAGAACCTGAATTGAGATTTTAGTTAGAGTCAGAGCCATGCGAAAGATTTTTCATGCCATAAGCCAAAATTTTAAAAAAATGTTACAGTAAATGTTAAAATATAATTTCTTTTGTAAAATATAATTTTATTGAAAATTACAAAACCAAAATTTTATTTTTAAGTATCATCCGTAAAATGATTTTTTTTTAACTTATAACTTTTATTTTAGTCTACATAATACCTATTTTAAAATCTATTTCAATAAGGTTTACTTTGCAAAATTTTGAATAAATAATAGTAAACCAAAAGCTAACCACAATGATATTTATATTTATTTTGGATTAGGAATACTGTATTTTTATTACAGTGAATACCTTATAATATATAAACAATAAATGACATAAATTAAATAAAAAGAATAAAATATTAAAAGATAATTTATATATAACTGCATTTAACTGGTTTTTAGACTTAAGTTTTGACTATAGCAAAGAAGTTTTGAGAACGTAAGTTGTTATCTAGATTCATTATATTCTTTTTAAAAAGTGTTCTCATCAATAGATTCTATAAAATAAGTTTTTGAAATGTTCCTCTTGAGTTTTATATAAAAACAATTATGCCCTAAACCAATGTTTCAAATCTTCACATGTAGGCACGACACTGATTAGAGCAATAATCGAACTGGTGTTAAGCTATGAGAGATTAGATATTCGATTCTGAACTAGTAGAATCAAACATATATATATATATATATGAGATATAAAAGAGTTTAATACACTGCCTGAATCTGCATCTATAAATGTCTTCGTTGCTTGGGATGAAGCGTCATATCAAAACCAAATCCCAAAGGTTTTTTTTTCTGTGAAGCATCAAATCCAGCAATGTCTAATTCCCGTACTCTCCTGGCCTGTCTGAAAGTTGAATGCTGGTCAAACACCGCCCAGGTCCGTCAACTCCTCTCTGGGAAGTAACATACTTCTCATCGACGAGCAGGTAACTCCGGCTAGACACCACTGTATTTTATTAGATCCTTCTACATATCTCACCATATTGATAGTCCAATCATTTTCTTTTATTTGGTCATATAGTCAACGCTCATCGCTAACCCTCTCGACACTTATGAAAGCTTTTACAAAGAGGGTTCGGTCTACTTGCTCATTGATGCCGACGTAACATGGAGTAACAACAAATTTCGAATGTCTGATTCCCCTGTGTCTATTCGATTGAGTGATGGTACGTTATTTGTTGAAATGATGGATTCAGTGAAGTCAATCCCGACAGAGCTGTTTCGATGTTCTTTGATACGTAGTTTAATCCCGACAGAGCTTACATGTCAGGTTTCTATTCTTCTCGATTGTTTGTTAAATTCACTCTGTTGTAACCTAATACAGATTGAAGTTGAAACCGTGGATTGAATCGGTACGTTCTTCAGATCAATGTGGGAGTTAAAGCACGTATTCTTGAACAGGCAAAGAGATATGCTATAAATATCTTTAGAAAAAGGTTAAAAGCTAATCCTTTGTTTCAAAGCGCTACTTGCTAGATGTTTTTTGATCTTTTACACATTTAGGAGAATTATGTTAACGGACAAGAAATATCAAACGGAAGTTCAACCGTAGAAACCACACAAAATGAGACCTTTGTTAATATATCGTTAGCACTACTCAAATAGTTTTTCTATAAGTATACAATAATATATCGTTAGCACCAATCCATTCAAGTTTCCTTTCATTTTGTAATAATAGGTTGCTGTCACAGAGGTACTTGGATGTGGTCGCTTCTATGTCCAATCGATTGGAGACCAGAAACTAGCTTCGATTCAGAACCATCTTGCATCCATGTGTGTTAAAGATGCTCTCATCCTCGCATCTTTCAACCCTAAGAGAGGTGACATCGTTCTTGCACTGTTTATCTTTGACAACTTCTGGAACCGTGCAATGGTAACTTCCAGTCCACCTTAGTTTCTATGCTTTGTCTTGCATCTGTTTATTTCATTTGGTTGAAACCTATTTTCAGATTGTGAATGCACCACGAGGAGCTGTTGAGATGATAAATTTGAAGTGTGCTACATTGATTGATGGAAGCCAAAGAATTAAAGTAGTCCCCAGGGCCGTGCCTGAATGCAAGCTGATCAAGCATCTGCTTAAGGGCTGATCAGTATATAATTTATTTTGGGGCCAATTTGAAAAATGTTTACTTAGCTGAAATGGTTTGTAAGCTTTTGACTTACGCTTCAACCCCAGACGTCCAGGCTTCGAATCCTTTTTGCCGCTATTTTTTTATTTAGCTAATACTATACTATTAAAAGAAAATTTATGAAAAAAAGCTTACCTTACCTGTAGAAAAGGAAATACATTGACGAAAATTAATTAAAAAGGAAATAGGATTTAATGATCAGAATTAACTATACAGATTTCTAAAAATGTAATTTTTTATAACATCCTATAAAAAACAGTCATCAAAACCAAAACAACTGTTTTCTAATTATTTTCTTAGCTCTCAGTTAATAAAGCAACGAAGTATTCTATGCATCATCTAGAACTTGCTTATTGCTATTACATATTTTTCAACTGAAGTTCAACAAACTATATTGATTATTGATTATGCCACAAAATGTTAACTAAATTATAGAAGTTTGAATTAAAAAATAAGTATCAAGCTTTTCAATATTATTCAATACTTAAATTTTAAAAAATTAAAATTTCTAGTTAAAAAATTAGGGGGCTAAAAAAATTCTCGCTTCTAGTTGAGAAAATCTCAGGCACGGCTCTGGTAGTCCCTATAGCACAATCCGACCAGCAGACCCTCCGGTATCATTAGCACCAGGGCATGCTCAGCTCTGGAGACTTGCCTACATTAAGGTTCCAAGCAGACCCTCCGGTATCATTAGCACCAGGGCATGCTCAGCTCTGGAGACTTGCCTACATTAAGGTTCCAAGCTTGAAAGAAGACTTTGGTCCTGAAGAAGGAATTAAGTATTTGCATACAGTAACGTTGGGTAATGGTAAATATTTTAACGCACTTATAGAGAAAAAAAAAACATATGGAGGCCAAGTCAAAGGCCAAGGCACTGGAACTGAGATTGCTGTACTCTCATCGCAGTTGACAATGAGATCTCGGTCAATGTTGCATTGCTTCTGTTTTTTTTTTCTCACGGATTAAGAGTACCTTCCATGTGTTTAAAACTCTCATCGCTGGGTATATCATTACGTAAAACCCTATGATGATTAAACAGTTTTCCTTAAAAGATTTTTAAAAATATAGATAATTTGGAATTCTGTTACGTTGAATATAGTACGATGCGGGCCATTTGTTTTTAAGATATTTTAACTGTTAATCAATACTATTAAAACAGAAGCAATTTTTATCTACTTACAAATAGTCTAGGTTGTTCCATGTCATTTATTTTTTTATTTCCCTATATTTAGCTTTCCTTTATTTCTAATTATATTTAACTTAATAATATTAAATATAAATCATGCCTAAAATTAAGGAGTTAACTAACAAATCTATTATTTTTTAAACTAATGAATTTAAATAATATTAATACGAAATTTAATAATAAATTAATTATATTTTAGCTATTGATGTAATAAATAATAATATATGTCTATTAATTTGTATATATACAGCTATATATTAATCCAAATGCAAAAAAAAAATTCTTCAAAACCCTCACTAAATATATAAAAATATAATTCTTATAGTTAGAGTATTAAAATTAGATATACATATATATATATATATATATATGATAAAAATAGCAATAGTTCGATACTATTAATATTTAGTATACGATGAAACATGTTATTATTGATATTTTGATGAACATATTTTTACGGGTTATTCAAACACATATAATATATTTATCAAATATTAACTAATCCAACAAATATATTAACACAATTATATCATAAAAAACTACGACATAAGTTGATGCAAGAGAGTATGAATCAATAGTTTAATTAGTTGTAATATATATATATACTAGAGGTTGGCCCGCCCTACGGGCGGGTGAGTTACAATAAACTTACTTTATATATAAAATTATTATAGTTTTGTAGAACACTTGAAATTTTGAATAATTTAACATGTGTTTTGAAGTTGTTTTATTGTTGTGTATAGACCAGTGTGTGTGTTGTTGTTTCATTTTTACTTGATATTATATATTATGGTGGAGCTCGGCTGTTCTGTCCATAGGGAAGCAATGTGTGCGATTGTTTGTGTTTGTTTTGTATATTATGGTGATGATGTTTTTAGTTAATAGGCTTAGTGTGGTCTGATTTGGAGGAATGTTTATATAATTTTGTATATGATTTAGTATTTATAGTTTAGCAAGGAACTTGTCGATATAGGTGTGTGAAACTTGATAATGTGAGAGTAATTTTGTATATTTTATCGTGTAGTTATAGATTCTGGTTGAGTAGTTACTTAGTTGCGTGAGAGTTTGTGGGATCCAACCTTATTTTCTTACCATAGCCATTAACACATGTGTTGTGATTTTTGTCAGGAAGGGTAAATTTAGTTATAATCTAAGTTGTTTGCTTAGCAAGATAATTCACATTGAAAACGTTGGGGATTGATGGTGGAAGATCCCTCAAATATGTTAAGTATTTGTGTTCCTAATGAAGCTCTAAATGTGGTGACGATGATTTTATTATTTGAAAAGTGATGTGACTTTTTTTCCGAAGTTGTAAGCCTTTGTGTTTTTATTTGAGAATATGTTTGCTGACGACAAAAAAAAATATGTTTGCTATTATGTTCGGAGAAATTATATTTTTAATTTAAATTTTGATGGTTGTTTCTATTTTTGATGATTCACTCATTTTATTATATTTTTTGTTTAGAATTATTTTGATGTAAAAATTTAATTACATAATTTAGTTGTTAGTATGGTATTTAAAAAAAAATGAGACCGTAAACCAAATTTTTCATAGTGTATTAGGGAAAAAAATCATCTAAAGGAGATTTTTTAATATGCAGATGATTCATCTAAATATGAAGATTTTGTTTTCACTTTCTCTCTGTACATTTATTTTAGAAGTTTGAAAAATAAAAAAATTGCGATCTTCTCATAGTTAGTATAATATTTTATATGTGTACGCTTTTGTATTAATGGTTTTAAATTTTATTTATTTCAAGTTATTTTGTTACAGTAAATTAAATATATGGTTTATCTATTAATATGTGTGTAATTAGATTTTATAACATGTTTAAATTATTTTCTTTTACATCTTATAAATCCACGAGGGTTTCGATTGGCAATGTTTTCCGTCGAAAGACGTCTTCATCCCCGACGGCAGCCTCATCAACCATACAATTTCATGGATTTCCCTTGGGTTTGAGCGTTGGATTTCATTGGAATATAGATTGTTGGGCCTTCGTTCTGCAAAAAAAGATTAGTATTGTTGGGCCTTCATTCTGCAGAAAACGTATAGTATTTCAGTTGTTTTAGTAAAGATAGTATTTTAGAATGGTTTAGAAGTTTTTTAGATTAGTTTAAAAGTGGGACAGGTGTCGCTAAACCCCCTGCCAAGTGTCTCAAGAAGAGTAAAAACCCAACTTTATATATATAGATATATATATATTATAAAAATATAAATCAAAATTAAAATTAATAAATATTTACATTTTTAATGCAATTAATGAAATTAACTTTAAAATTTAAAATAAGTCATAAACTAAACATCAAAAAATCTAATAAATGTGAATAACACAAGTAAACTACTAAATAAATGAAAATTATATTTACAAACATAAATAATTAAATTGTAATAGACTTATATAAATTGTTGATCATTAAATATTGTATATTTAATTTTAGTATGTATCCTCTCAAATATTGATTCATTACACTTACAATAAGATGAAAATTAAGTTTGACAAAAAATGCATTAAAATTGGAACACCACTTACATTATATATCCACTTCATATAAAAATTCATGAATATATATTAGAATACTTTAACTATAATAATTTGAGTCAAACTGAAAACTGAATTGTATATTGGGTCACCTATCAGCTCAACCGATAACCAGGATCTCAGGTACTATCTGTAATTATGAGTTTTATAGGATTTTTAAATAATATTTTATAGAAAACTAAACAAAATTACATATGAGACCATATAATTTGCCGATTTAGCAGCGGGTCGGAACAAATTTTAAAATACTCAATATAAAGTTTCATTTTTAACAAATGTAGATACAATAAATACAAATTTATATCAAATAAATTTGAAATATTTCAAAAAATTATCCCGCGGTTTGAAACCGCAGGTCAAAATCTAGTAATTAAATTAAATTATCATATGTTTGAAAATAATTGTGTTCTTTGAAAAAAATTATTTGGGCCACGTATTGAACCAAAACATAATATAAAAACAAATCGTATATATGGATATAACTTTTATTCTACATAGAACCTTTACTTTTACTGTTTAAATAAAGTTCAAAATTCTGAACTGTAGTTAGCTATTGAGAAGATTCGTTGTATAAAACTATAAGTTGTTTGTCACGTTTCGTCAGTGAACTCTCCTTTCAAATAAGCTCTACTTCATCATTAGCACACGGGCATTCCTTATAGCAGTTTCATATTCTTAAACCGTAACGGTTGCTTGGAACTATCCGTCTATCCCCCTCCCCTGTAACCTTGACCCCTACGTAAATGCATACTAAAAACATTAATCAGTCGTTACTCTAAACCCAGCAGTGAATAATAAGCTTTACAATATCTGAGACAAAAAAATTTACAACTGTTATCACGCATTTGTGTTTTTTTTTCACTTTCTGGTTGTCTAGCGTGTGTCCAATGGCAACCATGGCTGACCTAGCAGTAACTTACACTCTTAATAGTCACCTTAGATCATAACCATTCTGGCGAAGCTTTATATCTCTGGTAATACAGATCTTAGCTCAGTTACTTTCACAAATTAGAAAAGATAGTGGTAACACGTCTAAAATCAGATTAGTCTTAAAAATAATAATCCAAACGCCGTTCCTTCTATACACAAAACACATGCTACTCAATAATATAAATATGTTCTCCAAATAGAACATCAACTTTATTTTCAAATTAACTTTGTTACAACTATCAATCAACTTTTTATTATCTTTTTACTGAATCGATTAGTCAGAGACACTTATGCGACTCTATTTTAAACTAATCAATTTCAAAACAAAATAATACACTACAATCGCTGATCACTATAAAATGGATCAGAAAAAATATTTATTATTATTTTAATTTACAGTTTGATATTTTCAACATATTTTATTTACTGATACCATAAAATGAATTGTAAATTCGTGTATCTAAATCACAGTCCGATGCCTTTTTAAAAAAAAATTATATTGAAATTAATACATTTCATATCAAACTAATGTGGGTTTTAGATTTACCTTTGCATATACAAAATTAAAACTTACTAATCACCATTATATCAGCAAATCCCATAGCAAACTAATGTGGGCTTTACACTTTTATCATAGCATGTAAGTCATCGGTATGTATTATATTCATTCCAGCATTTATTTCTGTATTGTGATCACTATAGTCTGTTTTTAACGGGGTTACTAATATTGTATACAGAGAAATATTTAAAGACGTCGGAGCAACACACGTCAGAGCTATGCATTGACTTTATAATTTTATATTTAGTCAAATGTGATTGCAACTACTAACGTTCGTGTATTGCATTTGTAAATGTGGTCGATCTATATCTCCCAGTGAGCCCAGGCACGGCAAAAGCATTGAGCAGATCAAGTTTTTATCATCGTTCTGTATCCGTCCTGATTTTGTTTTTTTTTGTGATTACTCATCCAGGCATACTGCTCTTATTTGATGTTTGCAAAAAACTTGAACTAAGTTAACATCCTTCTTGCAATTACTATGAGTTTATTAAGACGTATAACAATGTGTTTTGAATTTATGTTCAAGCATCCAAAATTAATATTTTATAATTCCACTTAGTCAGTTGAAATCCAAGGTTCAGTTGTGCATAGTTTGTTTAACTTTTTGATCTGCAAGACATATTATTTTCTTTTCCCGCTTGACCAGCAAGTTAATAATATAGCACCCATATGTTTGGAAAACAACGAACTCTCAACTTTGTTACTTTTGTAGGAATTCATAATACCGGTCAGTTACTTAATTTATAATTTAATCCAATTGTATTGCACATATCAGTTTTATAAATCAGTGATTTTCTATAGAAGTCGAATATGATACTGAGAATTCCTACAAAATCACTTACTCTATTTCAACTACACAACCACCAGGAACCGTTCTAAAATTTGTTCAACTCTAACACCCCGCCCGAAGGGCAGGCCGACCCTAGTGTATATATTATATACAGTATATATATATAGTTTCATATTTTAGTTTATTTCTCTTGTCTCTATACAAAATATTTATATAGATATTGCACATAGCTCGAAATCATTTAATATACATATAATTACGAAGAATGATTTATTACTCATTTGAAATGCATGTAAACCTATTGTCTTATGCATTAACAAAAGTTGTATCCTGAATCTTTAAAATAAATTATTGTTTTTCCGTTTTTAAAGTTTTTATCTCCAAAACTTATTAGTTAAGGTCTAAACTTTTTTTATCAACATTAAGGTCTAACATAAAAAAATAGAGATTCAGATAAGCTAATAGAAAATAAGATATTTTAATTTTTTTTTAAATCAAAATTTTCATTGTTCAAGTTTTTTCATTTGAAGTTTTATTATTAGCTTACCCGATTATAATTTTATATATATATATATATATATATATATATATATATATATATATATATATCTAAATATCTGAACCCCAACTGAAATAATCGAAACCAAATTAAAAGTATATGAATCTGATCCAATATATAAATATATTCAAAAATCCAAAATATCCGACATAAACTCGAATGGATACTCGAACGCCCAAGTATAGCCTCTTGGATTTGTGTTTGTTATATTTTTATATGCTTTTAAGTATTTTTGACATTTTATTACATTTTAATATTTTAGTTATAATTGCAAATATCATATGATATATTTTGTCTATAAAATTGCTTTAATCTTACAAATTTGCAAGATTTGATAGGAAAAATCAAGTTATTGTTTTTCAAAATTCATATACACATGTGGGTATCTTCTTTGATTATGTTTTATTCCATTTTTAATTGACTTTATATGGTTTTCTTTTTACTTATGTTTATAATTTAACTTTATAGTTACTAATATAATTATATTTATTTTACCAAAAAATAGGTAAACTAAACCAACTCTTTAGTATAGATTTTCGTGGACTGGAAACTGATCATAACTTTATTTTAAATAATTATGGAACCATAAAATAATAAAATGAGCTAACACCTAAAGTTGTTCATATTAAGGATGTTCTCAATAAATCGAATCATAATTAAAAACTGTACACAACTTTCTAGAGTTTTTTTTTTTAGGTTTTGCCTTGAATAGCCGAAAACTCTTAACCGAAATAGATTCAGTTCCGAAATTATAATATTCCACTTAGTTATGGTAAAAGTTTCCTTGGTTTGTTGACCTAGAAAAAGAAACAAGTAGCTTTGATCAAAAAAAAGAAAAAAGAAACAACTAGCTAAAATAACTATTTGAAAAACGTGAACGGCAGGATTCGAACCTGCGCGGGCAAAGCCCACATGATTTCTAGTCATGCCCGATAACCACTCCGGCACGTCCACTTGTTGTTAATTTTGTACACAACATATATTGATTTTCAAATAAACACTTCTAGATCGTTACCAAATACGTTCTTCCCATCAAACCTATCAAACCTATAAAAGCGTACGGTGTGGTCTGCTCCTCGGTTAACAAAGAGAGTAGCGATCAAGATCTACGATGTGTCGTGAACTTAAGCTACTACGTCATCTTCAACATGATAATGTGATTGCTCTTGAAGATGAAATGATAACTTTTATTTTAGGAAATCCATTTCTTCTAAAATCCCATTCTAGAAAACTACAAACAATCATCTTGCCCACTTTCTCTCATTAGGGTGAATCTGACGGTAGAAATAGGTAAGTCTTGATCCCATAAACTTCATCCTTTTGATTCCTCCCAATCAAAATAACCCTTTAACACTTCCGTTGAGCAGAATTGTGAAAACTCCTCCTTGAGCCACTTTTTTTATTACTAACGTTTTCAGCCACCAAAAAAAAAAAAAAAAAAAAGTTTTGTTCGCGTTCACGGTGAGTTTTAGTTATTAATATCATGACGAGCGCAAGTATATAGTGATTCGATTCTTATTGATTTAAAAATCGTGCAGACGATGATTCGGATGTCTCAGAGGTGTTTCGATTATATGAAGAATAAAAAAACTCTCAAACAGTAAGAATTGATCTCTAGGATTTCTTGCGCACTTAGCCAAAGGGCTTTGAAAGAGTGGACATTGTTCTTTTATTTTGTTTCTGGATTGTTCTTAGTTTTGTTTAAGTTTCTTCTTGGTTTTGGTCCATTGTGATTGAAGAAACTGCTAAGCTAGCTTCCAACCTAAAACCAATTGGCAATTAGGGGAGTGGCCCATCCACCTTATATATTACTAAGGATTCCAACTACCGATGTGGGACAACTGTGTGTCTAATACGCCCCCTCGAGATGATGGCTCTTTGAGCGTCAATCTCGGAATGTTCGGACAAGGATCGATGGGCCAACTTTGGGCCAGATCGATGAATCGGGTTGGACTGCGTGGATCGTGCTCTGATACCATGCTAAGCTAGATGGACTTCCAACCTAAAACCAATTGGCAATTAAGGGAGTGGCCCATCCACCTTATATATTACTAAGGATTCCAACTACAGATGTGGGACAACTGTGTGTCTAATAGAAACAATGCGATTATGTTCTTCATATTTCAGAGTCTGAACTTGATACTTGAATCTTCTTATAGCTGTGTAAGCTTCACACCTTTATTTTAGTATTTCTGAAACATTAAAGAATTGCTTATACATAGGTTGTCAAAATAGATGAAGAAAGATGTGAATCATGTTGCAGTTCTTGGATATTGATGTCATCAGATCTATCAGCAGTGTTCTTGGCTAGAGCATAGCTCTGGATTACTCTGGCCGTCAGGCAACCATGTCGAATCCGTATACATATAACATGGGAAAAATGAAGTCGGCACCATTTTTACTAATAACTATGGGTGATCAATTTGTTTTATGTTAGGTTGATGGTATAGTAGCAGAGTTTACTAACATAAACCATGTGATGGAAAAACAAGAACGCTTACAAAGGACAGGAAGAAGCTGTCCCAGTTGGAAATTGCCACTAAAACAATCCATATATAGTACATACGGAGAGTTTCTAATTGCTTTTAGTGTGATAGAAGTTTGTGGGGCTTACGACCAACTTCTGAACTTTTGTACAAAGTTGGATAATTGTTCACTTCGCAGAGGTAAAATATCATACAGTTTCTTATCTTTACCATATAAAAGATGTTTGCCATTCCAGTGTCGTTGTGTATCAAATTACTTTATAATGTTCTTCCATAGTTTGAAGAAGCTACTGCGCAGAAAAACTGAAGCCTTCCTTTCAAATGACTACTATGAGTTAGACATTGCATGGATGCTGCTAAAGCCTTACAGCTCCGTCTAAAAGGGAAACATGAAGAAGCCCAGAAACTTACGGTAAGGATTTTTTTTTCTTGTTCTTGGGGTCTTTTCATAGTCATTGAATATAATTCTTGATTGTTCACAGGAAGAAGCAGAGAGGCTGAAAGCAAAGCAAGCTGTTGGAGACGATTCATCCAAAGAAAAACACTACATCAGAGCAGCGAGGTAAGTTTTATTTTTATCTCTGATCTGTTTAGGGCTTTTCTTTTGATTATCGTTTTGTTTTTGTCAAACTTTTCTTACTCATTAGGTATCCTATCAAAGACATGTCAGGTAAAAGAAAGAAGAAAGATGATGATACGGATATGCATCTAGCCAAAAGCATAATGCATAACAAACAGTACAAAACATCTAACCAAGCTGCTGATGACGAGTATGACTACGGAGACGCTCCAAGCAAAAAGTCTCGGAAGCAGCGGGAAAGCAGCAACGTTCCTGAAAAAGACAACCGTGTGAAACGCATCATGACACAGCTAGAACGCTGTCTCTTCTGTTTTGAGAACCCAAAGCGGCCGAAACACTTGGTTGTGTCGATCGCAAACTTCACCTATCTTATGTTACCACAACACCACCAGCCTCTTGTCCCAGCCCCCAGGCCATTACTGTATCTTACCAATGCAGCACGTGGCAGCCAGCAGAAGCGTCGACGACGGTTTGACAAGATCCGGAATTTCAAGAAGTGTCTCATAATGATGTTTGCAAAAGAAGGCAAAGACGCTGTGTTCTGGAGACGGTGATTGGTCTGTCTCCGCCGCGGTGCCACTGTATGATCGAATGCATCCCCGTCCCGCACATTTTTAAAAATATATATTACCAGGGTATTGACACACTCCTCAACTCGATTATATACTAACTGGTCCTTCAACCGCAATCCTTATAATTGTCGCATATTCAGAATGATTATTTATTCCTTCAAGATTATAATTTGCAAGAACGATGATATAGAATTTTACACACTCTTATATCCCATCAAATACTGTAACAATGAAATCAATCACAAACACTGAAATTTTCTAACAAACAAAGCATTCACGATATAATTCATTCTGTTTTTCTGAATTTTTGATGTCTTTATTTTTAAACATACAAAACATGACATCTTCATCGAAGAAAACATACACAAAGACGATAGTATCAGGAAAATTGAATAGATTGCTACAAAATGACTAACCCACTCTAAATCTTTAGAAATTACTTTTGCGGAGGCACAAAATATAGGCTTTGCTTTTTGTAAAAACCTTTTAACATTTTATGAAATTTAAAGTTTTTACAGTACATAATACCTACTATACGGGCCTTATTTAAGCCTTTTATGGTCCAACACAAATCATTTTTAACAAATTCCAATAAAAACTATAAAAATAAATAATTTTGTAGTTATATAATTATAAAATATCCCGATTTTATTACAAAACAATTTCTTACAATTCTATATTTTTAAATTTAATTTAGGAAAAATAAGAAATATAATTTATTTTATTGTTTCATATAAATTGTTTAATTTTTTTTGTTGACTCTGATATTCAGATGCTTTCGAAAAACATCCGACTAACGTCTACTGACTGTTCATTGGAACTAAGCCGGAGAGCCTGCTGCAGGAATCCAAGAGGGCTGCTTTTTTCACCTCATTTTAATCGAAGCCAGAACTCGAATCTAGGTGGCGAAACTCACAGCCGTGAATCTTTTACCACCAAACCACAAACGCCGGGTTATAAATTGTTCAATTTTTTTCCTAAATTAATATTGTTTTCCTTCCACAATTTGATTAATATACTAACAAATACCAAAGTAAACACTAAAAAATCTCATAGCAATCTCCAATAATTTATGGAGATGGTGTTTCGCATATGGTTCCTGGAAGGATAATGATCCTTTCTCGGGACAGCGTTGGTTTAGTACGTTAGAAGGGTTTGATGGACTAATGAGGGTACAAAATGTGAGGGCCTCTCTATCACCTCTTCATTCGGAGATATAAGCTTTAATATGGGCAATGGAGTGTATGAAAAACTTACGACAGTTCTAAGTTACGTTTGCAACGGTTTGTTCTCAGTGTCGGAATCAAACAAGTGACCAGCGTTTGCAAGTTATCTGAAAGATGTTAAAAGTCTACAAAAAAGTTTTCAGAATTCACAGATCATTCATGTACCTAAGACGGGGAATTCAAAGACGGATACTCTAGCACGCAGTGCCAGAAAACAACCGTTTTTGTCGTTTACATGGATGCAGAATTCTTAATTTAGTTTATGTTGATGACAAAAAAAAGCGCTAATGATGTTAATGATCAATCAAATCATTACAAAGAAAATATATGAAAATGACAATACATAAGAATTCACTGGTCATCTAATCTATTAAAACAGAAGAAAACCAATTTTTTAAAAAGAAAATCAACAACATCCCGTAGACAACGCATGGCTCCGCGCGCGGGGAATATGCCCCAAGTAAATATAGTATCATGGTTTGGTGATATTGATAAGCTTTGAATTTAAAAAAACTTTTTTTAAGTGAACATTATTGTATTACATTATGGCGTGAAGATGAAATATTAGTTTTAGTAGTGTATCTTATTTGAAGACATCAAATATCTTATAAATGTGTGTTTCAGATCCTGAAATGGAGTAACCTAGGAATGGTGACCTCATTTGAACTGAAGATGTCTGAGATCTCGGTGATGGAACAGTCTCTATACTTAGGAGGGTTTTCTTCTGAGAGGAGCTCTTTGATGGGTCCATATACACGAGGATTCGCCTTCTTGAACGTGGTGAAGAAACATGGCGCTGAAACCCGCGCTTCAGAAGAACCATGCGCTATCACCCTATGCTCCGCGCTTATGAACCTGTCATTGGTTATGAACTGCACACACAAATAAAGAGTTTTCATTAATTTATGTTTAAACCGTGAACTGAAGAAAGCTACAAGCTACAAAATTTCTTCTTAAACCTGGAGAAGATCTCCAATGTTAATGACAAGAGAACCAGGGACAGGAGGAACATCAATCCAGGCTTGGTCATGGAGAACTTGAAGCCCTCCAATATTGTCCTGAAGTAGAATGGTAAGGAAAGCAAAATCGGAGTGCTTGCTGAAGCCTAAAGTTAGGTCAGGCTGAGGGCAAGGTGGGTAGTACTGGCCAGTCATCATTTGAGACTTAGCGCAATCCATTTCCTTGAGATGATTAGGGTTCAATCCCAAGGCCTCCGATAGAAGCTCGAAGATTAATTCACCTAAACCAGTCACTTCCTTTGAGTACTCCAACATAGTCTCCCTACCATGCACATCAAATGTTTTTCCATGCTTAGCATCTTATTCTTTTTTCTTTTGGAAGGAATGTTAATTAATTTATTCAACCAAAAAAACATTTGTATAAAGAATGTGACATTGTTTAGACGAAAGTTTTTGAGTTACTTTGAATGAATAACATTCATCATCTCTAGTTCTCATTCCTAGCTATTGTCTTGCAACTTTTTGGTTATTTGTTAGTAAATAATACTATAATTAATTTTGCGGTAAAATAAATAGACAATCCAAATCTCAAACATTTTGAAAACTAGACCCTAGTCAAAACCTTACCCGAAAACAGCTGGCAAGTCCTGAGATCGGGGAGGATCAGGGGACGTATAACAAATAACGCTGTCTCTCCAGGTGGCGGAGGCGGAGGTGAAGAGATCGACGTTGGTGTAGTAAAGAAAGTTTCGAGTGTGATCACGTGAGTAGAACTGCTTCTTGACTTGCGAGTCTTGCTCGTGAAACCCACGAATCCCTCCAAGCATCCTCTCCTGCAACTCCAGCGAGATCCCGTGATTGGTCACTCGGAAGAAACCCCATTTCTCAGCCGCTTCTCTGATCTGCTCCACCACGTTCCGCCGCGTCGTCAAATCTTGATCCTTGTAGTGTACGCTTCCTCCCTTCAGATCGATGGTGGGGATATTCACCTCCTGCGAAGCTTGTGGTGGTTTCAGGCTAGCTAAAATAGCCGGAGGTGCACGAAACATGGCTGGAATCTCTTTGATTCCCGAATCCACCAGGCCTTTCACGCCCGTTTTTATCTCGTCGAAAGCTTCCCTTTCGTTAGAACGATCCATCGAGTACTCCATTAGCTAGTGTTGCTGTTTTTCTTTTTCCTTCAAACTTGTATAACGCAATGCAGCGAGATCTAGATTCGCATCTCAAATACACCTGACGGTCGTATAGAATATAATATAAAAGAAGTCCTGACCTATAGCAAGTAAACAGGAATCTGACAAGTAATAAAAGAGTTCTCGCCCTTACCTAAAAAACAAACAAGTTGCACCACTCTATATAATTAAGAAAAAGAGAAAGCACATGGAACAAACAGTTAACATAGTGCTATTTTTAAATATACGTGACACCACCTGAATAAAATACCTACAATATAGGGTATCATTATCGGTGTCCTTAACTATGTGTCTTAGCAATAATCGATCAAAATTTAAATCAAAATTAGCTAAAAATAAAGGGGATATTTGTTAATTAAGAACTTTTGGAGCACGTCCTTAGAGGGAGCACGTGGCATCAAGCTGTCTTCTTACCGTCGCTTGGCTCTCCAGCGTCATCCCGACAAGCTCATCAAAGCCAGCAGAATATCGGAGGCCGACGCCATCGTCGCCACGGTGATTAGGGATCCGTTCTCCCCCCACCCACGTCGTTATCCCCGTACTCATCTGATTAGTTCGATGGCTGCTTCTTTTCGGTACATCCCCACTGATTCCGACCAGGTACAAATTTGATTCTTCAGTGATTATGCTCTGATCTTGCATTGGGGATTTGGACACTTGTTTCTTTAGAATGTTTAAAACAATAGCTTTGAGATTATGTAGGAGTTTTGTTTATGTGCTGAAATTAGCTCTCTTTTTACTTGGATACTCAGTTGCTACAGTTAATTGAACTGAGATTTTATTTTTAAAGAAAACAATATCTTGCGTTGACGATTTGGACACTTGTTTTTTGCTGTCGAACGTTTAAGATGAGAGCTTTGGGGCTATGTAGGAGATTTGTCTATAACTAGTTATGTGTCGGAATTACACTACAAGAAAACATGCGTTTTCCGAGGGACTATTTCCTAGGAATTCCGTCGGAATAACCGTATTCCGACGGAATTCCTAGGAAATAGTCCCTCGGAAAAATCTCCTCGGAATTCATGAGTTCCTCGGAATTTCCTCGGAATTTTCCGAGGAAATTCCGAGGAACATATTTACCGAGGAGATTCCGAGGAAGTGTAGTCGTCGGAATGTTCGTCGGAAAATACCGAGGAACGGTCCGTCGGAATATTCCGACGACAATTCCGACGAACGCACTTTCTCGGAAGCGGGGTAATATTCCGAGGAAGCATGTCGTTGGATTATTCCGAGGGAAAGTTTCCTCGGAAATTTCCGAGGAACTACTCCCTCGGAATGTCCTTGGAACAAACCCAAATACTTGATTTCCAAAATCTCATGTATGTGTCCGTAGTATACATCCTCTCCTGATGCAGAACAAACGCCAGCATCATAGGTGGTTCGCGAACGTCTCCTCTTTTCAGTTGCGAATGCATATCCTCGAGTACAAAATCTCGGATATGACTTCACAACACAGTTTGGGCCAACCACCATCTCGCGTATCCAATCGTCAAATGTTTCACCTCTGCCCAAACCATCATACACCTATTAATAGCACATAAGTAGATTATATCAATAAATGAATTAGTATAAATATATGATAAATGTTATTTTAATATGTTTAAGGCACTCACATAAGTAAACATCCATCCAGCAAATTCTCTCTGCTTCATTTCTTCTAGTTCCGCCTCTGTGGCGTATCTATGTTCTAACCGCTTTTGTGCCATGAAAATCCTGTACATATGATGACAATAATATAATTATTTAAGATTTAAATGACAATTTGTTAAAATAAAATTTTGTAAGATAATAAACTTACCTCTCATATGGAAGAACATCTTCGCAGTTGGTGAGCAAATATGTCTGCAAATGACTTCGCTCCTGCTCAGTAAGTCGACGGTCCTTTGCTTTTCCACTAAGTCGTCCAACTTCGGTGAAAATGTCTGGAACCTGAACATGATATGTTGCCCGTTCGCCTCTATCATCATGCCTAGCAGATCTTCTGTTTTTTGGTCTGAACTTCTGCTGGAAAGTAGTGCTCCGCAAAGTTCGAAATTTCATGGTTGATCATCTGTGCAACTATAGAACCTTCAACCCTACTAAAATTTTTCACCATCTTCTTCAAATAGAACATATACCGTTCATACAGATACATCCATCTATACTGCACAGGACCACCAAGTTCCAATTCTCTTGCCAGGTGAATAGCAAGATGCTCCATAACATCAAAAAACGAGGGAGGAAATATCTTCTCAAGGTTGCACTGAATCACGGCTATGTTAGTCTTCAAATTTGTAATACCTTCAAGAGTCACTGATCTGCTGCATAAATCGCGGAAGAAAGCACTTATCCCTGCAACTGCTTCATGAACTTTTCGTGGTAATAGTTCTTTGAAGGCAAACGGAAGGAGGCGCTGCATCATCACATGGCAATCGTGACTTTTCAAGCCAATAAACTTTCCTTCCTTTCTGTCGATACAGTTACGCAAATTAGATGCGTAACCATCTGGAAACTCCACATCGTTTGAAATCCAATCAAAGAATGCATTTTTCCCCTCTGCATCAAGTCGGTATATGGGAAAAGGAGCCTTACCATTCTCATCAACATGAAGTTCTGGACGAGCACATATATCGACTAAATCCAGTCTTGACTTCAAATTATCCTTTGTTTTACCTTTAACGTTAAGGATCGTGTTCATGAGATTGTCAAAAAAGTTCTTCTCAATATGCATGACATCTAAATTATGCCTTAGCAGATGATGCTCCCAGTATGGCAAATCAAAGAAAATACTTTTTTTGTGCCAGTTATGTAGATCTCCAACAGCATCTACCGGAAAATGCTCATGTCCACCAACGTCTGGCGTCCTTTCCGCACCATAATCTCTTAGTTGTGTCTTCAAACCTTCCCCACTAACTTCCTCAGGTGGACCATAAAACACCTGTTTGTTCTTCCTAAACAAATTCTTACTCCGGCGGTATGGATGATCATGTGGTAGGAATCGCCTGTGACAGTCAAACCAACACGTTTTTCTTCCGTTCTTTAGTTGGAAAGCATCTGTGTCATCTTGACAATATGGACATGATAGCCTCCCATGCGTTGTCCATCCAGATAACATACCATATGCTGGAAAATCACTTATTGTCCACATTAGTACTGCCCGCATTTGAAAATTTTCTTTACACGAAATATCGTATGTTTCAGCACCTTGAGCCCATAGTTGTTGCAACTCATATATTAGTGGCTGAAGAAACACATCAAGTGATCTCCTAGGATGCTCTGGTCCGGGAACGAGTATGGAGAGAAACAAAAACTCTCGTCGCAAGCACAAGCTTGGGGGTAAGTTATATGGTGTAACAATGACTGGCCATAGAGAATATTGTTTTCCACTCTTCCCATACGGGCTGAAACCATCAGTACATAATCCAAGGTAGACATTTCTTCTCTCATATGCAAAGTCGGGATACAAAGATTGGAAATGCTTCCACGCTTTTGCATCTGAAGGATGTCTAATCTCACCATCTGTTGAGTGCTCCGCATGCCATCTCATTCGTTGCGCTGTGCGTTCCGAAAGATACAACCTCTGCAACCTTTCCTTCAAAGGCAAATACCACATCCTCTTATGTGGCACTGGAACTCTTCCACTCGTATCTTTGTAACGAGGCTTCCCACAAAATTTGCATTTAATTCGCTGCTCATCCGCCCTCCAATAAATCATGCAGTTATCGCTGCATACATCTATTACCTCATACGGTAAACTAACACCAGATACGAGTTTCTGAACCTCGTAGTATGAACCTGGAGCTACATTATCCTCAGGTAGAACACCTTTTACAAAATCAGCTATCGCATCCACACAATCTTCAGCCAAGTTATAATCTGTTTTAATGCCCATCAGTCTTGTAGCAGATGATAAAGCTGAATGACCATCTCTGCAACCTTCATACAAAGGTTGCTTTCCAGCATCCAACATATCATAAAATCTCCTAGCTTCTGCATTCGGTAAATCTTCCTCTCTAAAATGATCATTTACCATCTGCTCAGTACCTACACCATAATCTACATCCGTTCTAATTGGCTCTTCTAATCTAACCACCGGCTGAGGTTCGCTAGTACTACCAGGTTCATAATCAGTTTCCCCGTGATGATACCAAATTTTGTAACTTCGTGTAAACCCATTTAAATAAATATGTGTCCAAACATCCAACTCTTTAATAACCTTTCTATTTTTACAATTTGAGCAAGGACATCTTAACTTACCTGTTTCCGGTTCCGGTTGTCGTTGAGCTAACCCCATGAATTCTTTTAGACCTCGTTCGTATTCTTTCGTAAGCAATCTCGTGTTCGGATCCAAATGAGGTTGATCCATCCAAGAACGATAATAATTTGAAGAAGACATGTTTTTTTGAAAGCAAATTCGTGTTTGGGAGGAAAGAAGAAGAGATGGAGTGAATGAAGAGGAAGAGGGGTGGCTGTATTTATAGATGTAATCCTGCCGACATACTGAGGAAATTCCGAGGAAATACCGAGGAAAAACATCCTTTCCTCGGAATTTCCTCGGAATTTTTGAAATCGCCCAACGGCTACCCCAACGGCTATCTAACGGCTACAAAATTTCCTCGGAATTTCAGAAAAATCCGTCGGTTTTTTCCGACGGACACAAATTCCTCGGAAATTCCTCGGAATTTTCCGAGGAGACAATGTTTCCTCGGAAATTTCCGAGGAAATTCCGAGGAACCCCCCATTTTTGAGGTTCCTCGGAATTTCCTCGAAATTCCGTCAGAAATTTCCGACGAACTCATTTTCCCTCGGAATTTCCCTCAGAATATCAATGTTTTCTTGTAGTGTTAGCTCTCTTTTTACTGCCTGTACAGTGATGAATCTTCAGATTCGCCTGTTTGTAGAGAGAAATGTGTGTTCCCCCTGATTGTGAATGTAGATTTTAAGCAGCTATCAAACTCTATCATCAGGTTCCTTGCCCTCATATCTCCGACCCTGAGGAGAAGTATCTGTCACTGATAGTTCCAGCATTTAACAAGGAGCAGAGACTTCCTGCGGCTCTTGAGGAAACAATGGAGTATGTTCATTTACCTTTCCCTTCTCTTTAGAAACTCCTCTTTTGTAAGAACTGTGTTCCAATTTCTGAGAAGTTTGAAAAACAGCAGGACAAGTGATTTTCGCCGGTACTGCAGGGCTGATGCTTTGATCAATATCATTGATTGCATTGCAAGTCACCCTTGAAGAAAAAGATGACTGATTTTTTGTTTTAAAACTTTGATAGGGAGGATAATGAGCAAGTGAGCTTCCTTATCTAAGCTCTTCTTCTATGATCTACATGGTGAGGATTTCAAGGTTCAAGTTATGGCTGATGCAAGGTGAATGCTTTTCTTTGTTAACTTAAGGCTGTTGTTGGATAGATTTACCTAAATTCTGCTGCTTTTTTCCTTGTCTCAGCAAGTCAGGATTATCCTTCTGTCCCATTGCCTCCACATGATGCCAAGGAAAGCTGGGAATGTTAATGCAAAGGTAAAAGCAATTTCACTGTGGCTGCTATATTTACTAAGAGACATTACAAAAATCCCAGTAATAATCTGCATTTTTGCTAATTACTCTCAACATTGTTTCTTAACTCAAAAATAATAATAGAAAAATCTAAGAACTCTACAATTTTTCCTAGCAATAGTGTTGCTTAGTGCCATCGTCCCCAAGCATCATTTTATTAATTAGGGATGAGTTATTAGTAGTGTAAGCGAATGAATAAATAAAAAATAAGGTATTGACAACAATTCAAGTTAGAAAATATTTTGTTTTGATTCCGAGCTCGGTAAAAGAAACCGAGCTTGAAATTAGGGCTTATTTGCATACTATCCAACACGTGTAAATTAGCTACGTAACATCGATTTTGAAATAACGTAATGTCAGACATTTAAACACAACGATCCAGTTTTGTCCAGTTACAAGTGACATACATAATGTCTTTCGCTTTAGTGTGATGAGAATCATATATTGAAACACACCAAATATCAAATATTAAATTAGCACAAAATTTTTCACCGAATGAAATAAGAAGAGGGTGAAAAGTGGTTGCCTTGTTACGAAGTGAATGTTATAGATTACCATTCCATATAGCCAAAATAATATAGAACACACACTTTATCAGAATGAACAATTAAAGAATGGAATAGATTGTTTTTTTTGGGCAAGGAATATATTATTTATATTTTGTAATTTCTATGCTGACATCGAAGTTGTTGCTGTTTTATCAGAATGAACCCAAATTTTCCATAAACTGAACTAAAATTATTAATCACTAAGCCTAGGACGGAAATATAAACCCTAATACGAATAGCAAAACACTAAAATAGTACACAAGACATTTTCATTCTACCCTAGACACCTAGAATCACAAACAAGAGAAATTAATATGTAAAGGTATAAACGTATGCGATGGATGACAACGTCACCGGATATCAGAGAATACGACGTACTCGATGGAGTAAATTAAATAGCCAAGACTTGGTAACTTGCCATATGAAAGAACTGCAAAAAACCACTTAATAAGGTGTAATTACTCTGTAAAGTGGAACGATGTCAATGTTGGACCCGAATATGACCCTCAGGTGAGGTATCGGTAAAAAGTGAGCTGCCAAGTGGGCCGCGTAAAGCCCATCACATTAATAAGAGCTGGAAGCTGAACTAAAGACTGAACCTGGAAGTCATCATAATAGAGGTCACGTTATAACGGGAGCTGATACTTCGAAGACTCGGTCAAGAGGAGCCTGGAGCGAGTACGTAACTGAAGTCGTGTATCTCGGAGGTCGGTTAAGGAGCTATCGACGAGACCTAGACTATATAAAGACGGAGAAGATCAAAAAGAGGGGATCTCCTCCGGATACCAACTTTCGTACTAGATTAAACACATTACATATTCTCTTTGTAATCATCAAAAACATCTTTTGTAACATTCCTTGATCATCAATAAAAACGTATTCATTCATAGAGCTTACTTACGGGATTCAGCCCACGATTCTTATTCATCATCTCTCAACCTAACCTAAATCTAAGAAGTGAAACCTTATCTCTCACAATTGGCGCCGTCTGTGGGGATAATTAATCGAATCCCTTTCTCCAAAGCTTAAAGATGAATCCACTCGATGGAACTAATCCATCTAACCCCGATCAATCGAACCTGAGCAATAGCTCACCTAATCGCACTGCTCCGGGGGCAAATAACCCGAGAGCCTCTGGAGGGACAAACTCTGGGTCCTCAGCCCTCAATAATCCATCGCATCAATCCGTTCCGAACCAAACGGAAGCTCAGCTTTCCGAGATCCGGCAGATGATGCTCCAGTTAGTGGACAAAGCTCAACAAACCGAGCGAACGGTGCAACAGCTAGCCGAACGGCAACAACAGTTCGAAGAGATAACCAGATCTCAATCTGCAACAACCCAACCGTCCGTCCACCAAGGAAGAGGGATCACGTTCCATGAACAATTAGCTGAACCCTCCTTCCCTCGAGAGCGTCTGAACTTCTCCCCTGATAGCTCTGGAGCGGATGGTCAGGAACCTGCTTTCCAAACGCCTCGCGCCAGGACAGCTCCTGCGTTTGTCCCACCAGTCCTCAGCACCATGGGGAGCAACGTAGCGACAACAAGCTCCGCGCCTGATCGAAACACCGCTGGGAGCACACGATTGCCTCCACCGCCACCTCCTTCGGGGTCTGGAGCAGGAACCAACATTCCGTCCGGGGGCAGAACATCAGCTCCGGTGTTTCAAACTAGGGTTTCAACCCCAAATACCGACGGATTTCAAAGAACGGATGCTGATCCTGCAGCTCTCCGTACTAATCTCGCTCGGAACCTAAGGACAAACGAACGATCTGTTTCGCCAGCTAACTGGGAAAATGATCGAGTTAGATTCCGCCAGGAACCTGTGCGCCGAACACCTAAAAATGATCCAAATATCCTTCCCTTCGAGGGACCTGACGCGATTCGCAGATACATGGAGCGAACCCACGCAGCTCTCCAGAAACTGGGAGCTCAGGTTCACAAAGCAACGAGCTCAGCTCCCGAAATCGAGAGCCTAATCGAAGAGACTCGTGGAACTCCGTTTACCGATAGAATTGCTAACTCTTACATAAGAGACACTCGAAAAATCAAGATCCCTGAGTACGATGGAAACACAGACCCAAAGGCTTATTTAAGAGCCTTCCAGCTAGCGATCGTTAAAGCTCACTTCACGAAGAAAGAATGCGATGCAGGATATTGCAGAACATTTGCTGAAAACCTGACCGGAACAGCTCTAGAATGGTTCTCTAGTCTCGAACCAAACTCTATAGACAGCTTCGATCAGCTAGCTAACGCCTTTATGAAACAATATTCAACCCACATCCTGAAACAAGCCTCCGAAGCTGACCTCTGGAAGATCAGACAAGGATTGGGAGACTCATTGCGAGTCTACATCGAAAAATTCAGGGCAGTAAGAACTAAACTCTCGAACCCTAACGATCACGTAGCTATTGAAGCCCTTAGGAGAGGCCTCTGGTACAAATCATGCCTCTTCTCGGAGCTAACGCTAAATCCTCCTCCAACTATCGACGACGCCCTCCACAGAGCCTCTAGATACATTACCATGGAAGAAGAAACTGCAGCGTTAGATAAGTTCCACAAAAAATCCCAGAATCACCCCAAAGGCGAAGCCTCCGACGGGAAGGGACCTCACAAAAGAGGAAGCTCCCGAAACAACCAGACTCAGGGAGAGCATTCTTATGTAATCGAGGATGACAAGGATGAAAAACCTGTCGCCGCGACAGCCAAAGCCCCCTGGTCCAAAGGCTACGACGAGAGCAAACATTGCTCCTATCATGATCGAAAAGGACATTCAACCGAAGAGTGTTGGGACCTCCAACGACAACTGGCTGCTAAATTTGCAGCCGGAGAAATAAAAGACGTGGATCTCAAAAAACCACAGCCTTATCAAAAGAGAGGTCCCCGTGATAACTCCCCGAAACGCGAAAGGTCACCTGAAAAGGAAACAGATTCGCCACCTCCCGCTCCCAAGAAGAGAGTCGATATGATCCTTGGGAAATTCCCCCAAGGAAAAAGCCTTCAAATTGAAGCTCTCTTTAATAAAGCACCTCCCCAATCGAGCCCCGACTCAAGGGTCGATTACATCCTTGGAGGGTCAGATATGTGTCAAGACTCCGTTAACTCTATTAAAAGTCACGTACGGAAAGCTGTGTCCAATACTCAGTCTAAACCGACCAAACCCGAGTCTAACACTAAAATCTCTTTTTGGGAAAGTGAGACATCAAACCTCGACAGGCCTCACGACGATGCCCTCGTCGTAACGTTAAATATAGCAGGCTACGAGGTACCTAAGCTCATGATCGACACCGGAAGCTCCGTCGATCTCATTTTCTATAACGCATTAAAGGGAATGGAAATAGACGATTACGAAATTGTCGACCAAAAATCCAACCTTGTAGGCTTCTCAGGAGAAACAGCTACCTCCTTGGGAACCATCAAGCTCCCAGTCATAGCTGGCGGAGTCATGAAAATGACCAACTTTATAGTTGTCGACAAACCATCTCCCTTCCACGCAATCCTCGGAAGACCTTGGATTCATAAGATGAAAGCAGTAGCTTCAACTTATCACCAATGCGTGAAGTTTCCAGCAACCGATGGGATAGTTACCGTACATGGTAGCCAAAAGATTTCAAGGATCTGTTACCTGGGAGGATTCGAGATCATAAAAGATTCCCCCCAATAGCAATTACAGGTCCAGGAGAGTCGCGAAATGCAACAAAATATCCGAGGTCCTCCCAAGAACCTCATCGAAAAAGTTAGCATTGACGACTCGAACCCTGAAAAACAGGTAAGCATCGGATCGGAGCTGCCTCCCGAAACTAAAAAGGAGCTCATCGAATTCCTAAAACAAAATGTCAAAACCTTCGCATGGACCACCAGTGACATGAAAGGCATAGACACCAACGTCACCACACATAAGCTCAATGTAGATCCCACCTTCAAACCGATCAAACAGAAGCGTCGTAAGCTAGGTCTTGAAAAAGCCCAGGCTGTTAACGATGAGGTTGATCGACTAACGAAAGCTGGATCAATCCGAGAAGTTCAATACCCCGACTGGTTAGCCAACCCAGTGGTAGTAAAAAAGAAGAACGGGAAATGGAGAATCTGCGTAGACTTCACCGACCTAAACAAGGCATGTCCTAAAGACAGCTTCCCGTTACCTCACATCGATCGCTTAGTCGAAGCAACGGCTGGTCACCAGCTCCTGTCCTTTATGGATGCCTTTTCTGGATATAACCAGATTATGATGGAGCCTGAGGATCAAGAGAAAACCGCGTTCATAACCGAGCGAGGAACCTATTGTTACAAGGTCATGCCATTTGGCTTAAAAAACGCGGGAGCTACCTACCAAAGGTTAGTAAATAAAATGTTCGCTGGACAACTTGGAAAAACCATGGAAGTCTACATCGACGACATGTTAGTCAAATCGTCAATGGGAGAGGACCATATCTCCCATCTAAGGGAATGCTTCGACATCCTCAACAAATATGACATGAAGTTAAACCCAGCTAAATGTATCTTCGGAGTACCCTCCGGCGAATTTCTAGGTTACCTCGTAACCGAAAGAGGCATCGAAGCCAACCCGAAACAGATAGCGACATTCCTAGAAATGCCGTCACCTAAAACGACCAGAGAGGTACAAAGATTGACTGGACGGATCGCAGCACTAAATAGATTCATCTCCAGATCCACTGATAAGTGCCTCCCATTCTACAAACTCCTGAAAAATAATAAGAAGTTCCTATGGGACGAAAAATGCGAGGAAGCCTTCAAACAGCTGAAAGCATACCTCTCGGAACCCCCGATACTGTCCAAACCTGTATCTGGAGAACCACTGTACCTGTACCTGGCTGTATCGGCAGCTGCAGTCAGTGGGGTGCTAGTACGAGAAGAGCAAAACGAACAAAGACCTGTCTATTATACTAGTAAAAGCCTAATAGACGCCGAGACGAGGTACCCTACCATGGAAAAACTAGCCCTAGCAGTCGTAACAGCTGCTAGGAAGCTACGACCATATTTCCAATCACACTCAATCATCGTAATGACCTCACAACCATTACGAACGATTTTGCACAGTCCTAGCCAGTCCGGACGATTAGCTAAATGGGCTATCGAGCTCAGCGAATACGATATCGAATACAGACCTCGAGCAGCAGCAAAAGCTCAGGTCCTTGCCGACTTCGTTATTGAGCTAACGTCCGAACATTTAGACCAAGAAATAGAGGTCCCAAAATGGAGCCTATACGTGGACGGAGCCTCGTCAAAACAGGGCTCCGGCGTCGGTCTAAGATTAACCTCCTCTGCTGGAGAAACCATCGAACAATCCTATAGACTTGGATTTAACGCCTCCAACAACGAAGCTGAGTATGAAGCATTAATCGCCGGTTTAAAACTAGCCCTTAGTCTCGGAATCCGAAAGCTGAACGCCTACTATGACTCACAGCTAGTAGCTAGCCAGTTTCACGGAGAATACGAAACGAGAGACGAAAGGATGGGGGCATACCTCAAAGTAGTCCTAAGCCTGACAAAATAGTTCAATAAGTTCGAGCTAACGAGAATCCCACGAGGAGAGAACTCTTCAGCAGACGCGCTCGCCGCGTTAGCCTCCACGTCCGACCCTCTCGTAAAATGAATTATACCCGTGGAAGAAATCGAAAAGCCGAGTATCGACATAGCTACCAAAGCTGAACTAGATAACAAATCAAAAGCAAAAGTTGTGGATAACAGCCTTCCCACGGAAGCTACCCAAATCTTCACGACATTCTGGTTCCCTAGAACCAGAGCACTCAGCTTCAGAAAGCACTCTTTTAACAATGCAACAAAAAAATTAGAGGACCATAACCAAAGTGAGGGTATTCACCGAAGTTCGAACTCCCCTGAGCCTAACTCAACGAATACCCCCGGGGGCACCACCGAAACCTCGGAACCACTCGTCTTTAAGGTACAGACAAGAAGCCGCGCAGCTCGTAAAAACACGTCTAGGAACACTACACAAACCGCCGGGGACAATGAAGGAATTGGAGATATTCTTCAGAACCCAGACCTCTTGGAGCCTATTCCAACGAATATCTCCGGGGGCACCACTACACCAGGTCCCGAACAGGAACCTCCCTCCTCTCTTCACAACAAAGTTGTAGGAAGAGAAGACTGGAGGATACCAATCATGGATTACATCCTCGAGGGAAAAATCCCACCCAATAAGTGGGAGGCTCGAAAACTCAAAGCCTTAGCAGCAAGGTATTGCATAATCGAGTCAACCCTCCACAAAAGAAGTGTCTCCGGACCTTACCTAAAATGCGTTCATGGTCTAGTAGCTATGAAACTCATGAAGGAAATGCACGACGGTTCCTGCGGTAACCATTCCGGGGGCAGAGCTCTAACTATTGTGGGAACCGAAATTCGCACTGTCGATTTTGATTAAGTAAAAACGGAGGAAAGCCAAGTTAACCCGACTTTCCCTGAAGGCCCGGATTCTCTGCGACAGCCAACGACAAGTGACCGAACAAGTGCCGAAAATATAGAAAGATAACAAAAGACGAAAGTCGTACAAAAAGGTTTTTGTTAAGAGTTGGGACTGGACCTTAAGGAAGGCTGCCTACGTACCCCTTTCGAGGATCAAGTCGGACGTAGTTCAGTTAGAAAGATTTGAACAAGAGATCGAACTGCCTGGCGGAGTTCGTCTAGTATGAGCGTTTGTCATAGAAACGGGCATGTCGAGAATAATGCCTAGGGTTTCTATGTGCGGAACTCTAAGTAAAAAAGATTGTTAGATCCTTCCGCGAGAAATAAGGGTCTGCGGACAAGATTAAAATAGAACGAGAGGCGGCCGGACGTTCTAGGTTCTGCCTTGCTAGTCTACCGCCTCAGTTCTAAGTTCTGAAGCTAACAGGAGCTCTCTAGGTCTCCAATCACGGATTTGCTTTCTCTCTTGATGATTTTCACTCCGCCTTTCCTTCTCTCCCAAAGCTCCTTTATATACTCCTTCTTATGACGGTCTATTCTCCTTTTGGGCCGCGAAGCGGGCTTTTTCCATTTTC
This sequence comes from Hirschfeldia incana, assembly GCA_026261945.1. Classification (NCBI taxonomy): domain Eukaryota; kingdom Viridiplantae; phylum Streptophyta; class Magnoliopsida; order Brassicales; family Brassicaceae; genus Hirschfeldia; species Hirschfeldia incana. Next base: position 80,919 of record JABCMI010000203.1, on the reverse strand, counting down.
GTCGGCCTTCATGTTTATCGGGAAACTTGACATTTATCTTCGGGAAACTTGACATTTATCCTTCTGGCAATTTAGCATTTATCTTGTTACGTAAAGATAAACGTAAATCGTCGTATCTATCTTAGATAATCGTAAATGGATTGTCCGATCGCATTTGGTCCCTTTCGGGCCGTTTCTAGGACTTCCGTTGTTTTCTACGATTTCTTCGGAAGATTTACAATCCTTCGTAGAATTGAGATGTGTGGTGTCTTAGATAACCATCATCGTTTCGTATGAATAATTTAAGATCTTCCTTTCTGTTGATATCTTACGAGTTTCCGAAGTGTTTCCGACGATCTTAGTTTGGAGTAAGAACGGGAGTTTTGTACGCGGAATCTCAATGATTCATTCCGCGAGGACTCGGAAAAGATTCAAAGTACAGACTTCTGACGGCCGGGGTTTGGGACTTGTGCACGGAAGATTGTCGCTCGAAGACCCGAGCCAGCACGGGCGCTAGGCGCCCGGCGCCTACGGACAGCACGGGCGCTAGGCGCCCGGCGCCTAGAGGCAGCACGGGCGCTAGGCGCCCGGCGCCTAGAGGCAGCACGGGCGCTAGGCGCCCGGCGCCTAGAGGCAGCACGGGCGCTAGGCGCCGGCGCCTAGAGGCAGCACGGGCGCTAGGCGCCGGCGCCTAAGGGCAGAACGGGCGCTAGGCGCCCGGCACCTAGAGGCAGCACGGGCGCTAGGCGCCCGGCGCCTAGAGGCGGCACGTGCGTCTCGGCGAAGGCTTCGATCTGATATCTTACTCGTTTTCTGGATCCTCACGGTTTGAGAGAACGGGCTCTTTGAAGTTTCCCGACGGCTAGGACCATCACGGGCGGCTAGGACCAGCACGGGCGCTAGGCGCCCGGCGCCTAGAGGCAGCACGGGCGCTAGGCGCCCGGCGCCTAGAGGCAGCACGGGCGCTAGGCGCCCGGCGCCTAGAGGCAGCACGAACGCTAGGCGCCCGGCGTCTAGAGGCAGCACGGGCGCTAGGCGCCCGGCGCCTAGAGGCAGCACGGGCGCTAGGCGCCCGGCGCCTAGAGGCAGCACGGGAGCTAGGCGCTCGGCGCCTAGAGGCAGCACGGGCGCTAGGCGCCCGGCGCCTAGAGGCAGCACGGGTGCTAGGCGCCCGGCGCCTAGAGGCATCACGTGCGTCTCGGCGAGGGCTTCGATTTGATATCTTATTCGTTTTCTGGGTCCTCACGGTTTGAGAGAACGGACTCTCTAAAGTTTCAAGGCGGATTCTTTGTCGTTCGGCCTGTCCAAACTTAGATTACTTCCCGTTTCTTCCGTATACTTTCGTATGGTCGTGTCATCTTAGCTACGGACCTAATGTCTCTCGGTTCTTCTTGATTGTATCATCGAAGTTTTACGACTAAATCTTATTTGGTTTTCTCGTAAAGTTTATCGTGTAAATCAAGAACGATCGACTTTAACATAGGTTCTTTAAGCTATACGACTTGTCTTGCTTTCGACGCTTGTTTTATGGAAAGTCAGCGCATGATAAATAGTTTTAGCCGTTGATTTTGAGTTAACCGTTTTTGACCCCAACAGTTAGCCCCCCAGCCTGTAAGACGCGGAGACGATCTTGCGGGCGGTAGATTATGAGTTGAAAGTCGAAATTTGTGGCTAAGAATATTTCATTGCGGACATCCACATCACTTTTTATTGGCGATCTTGAACGTGACATCGGAAAGATCGTGAGTTCGTTGCTCAATGTGAAGAAAGAGAAGAACATATGTCCTCGAAAGTCCGTCGTCTTCAAGAGAAGATTCAGAATCTTGAGGAGACGGGGACTCGCAAGTTTGACGGAGAGGACTTCGACTCGATTCTCGCTGGTCTGAAACCCGTGTGCACCCTTGTCACGGATTCGAAGGGTTCGGAGGACCAGGACTACGCAGTCAAGGATCGTGAAGCCGGCGCAATGAAACATGCAGCGGTGGTGCGACCAATGGAGGCGACGGTGAGACTGTTCCTACTTTGGGCGAGTGTTGAGGATGAAGGTGATGCTCCGGGGAGCGTCTAGGTTTATCAATCCTTTCAGAGATTTTTATTTTGATTGTGTTTCGGCCGTTAAGAGGCCATGATGTACATTTGTGGGACTGGCCGTTGGCGGCTTCGAATCCCGGCCTTTTTCAGGGCATCTGTTGAACTCTGCGGCTCAATCTTTATAAAATATTAATGTTGCGTTTTCAGAACTTCTGTCTATCGAAGTTAGAGGGACAGGGTGTGAGTTGTCGTCTCATTCCTGTCTCCCTGACGATCACCGTATCCGTCGTTTGTACAAAGCGAGATTTTCCAGCGGTTTACGATTTACGCGAAAATTCGTGGAAACGTCAGACTTGAGTGAAGAGACAAGTTTTGGGATCTCGCGTCGTTGACGCTTTGCCTATGAGATGTTAAGATACCAGCAAGGCTGGGTTTAGGGCAAGACCTAGGTTTACTCTCAGACTGAGGCTGTGCGATGACAAATCGGCTTTCGTTTTGCCTGTTTGTGATTTTAACCTGATTTGTACCGTTTTAAAATCTGCGAAGTGGTATCGGCTTACATGATTTGTCTGGGCACGAATCGAGCTACTTCCTTTACGAAGTGCTGAACCAAATTTGGATTTTTTGTATAGCGCGCTATGGGATCTTTGTCGGATGTAAAAGAGCCTACCCTTAGGTGGCTTGTCTGTTTAGGACGTTAGAGTTCGTTTGTTGTGATCAGCAACAACGATATGATGCCGTTTAGAAGGCATATGAAGGTTTTAATCGAAAAACGAATGTTCAGGCACGAAGCGACGTCTCGCAGTGCTTTGAAGTTTTTTTTTCTTATGCCATAAAGGACTATGGGCTTTTAGAAATCGCGGAATGTTTCCGGGCGATAGTTTATGATTTATTTGGTGGATACTGGATCCATTGTTGAGGCCGTTTAGCGATTGGCGGGTTTGTTTGCGAAGAGTTTCGAAAATTCGGTTTTTGTGTTTGTAAAGAGTTTCGAAAATCCGGTTTCTTCAAAAAACGTGGGATTATACAAGCATACACATTTCAAATGTGTACGAGTTAATTTTCCCTTGTGCCGCACTTCAAATGTTCGCGGGCTTGGAGATGTTTTGCGAGTGTCCGTAGTCAGAAACTGTTGTTTCAGTTTGGATGTGCAAGTTATAAAATTTTGATCGAGGAATTAGGACCAGGGGTCGCGTATATTTGACCCAGGGAGAAGCGTCTACCTTTGCTTTGTTTCGCGAAGTGTTGGCCTTCCGGGATTTTAAGGACGACTCGTATAACTCTTGGAGCTTTGTCACGAGTGTTTCTTTTCATGCTTTATTTACGGGGCGTATAGAACTTAATCAGTCGATGTTAAGTTCGAATTTTTCCGTTAACCGTATGGCTGTTAGGACTGATTTTATTGCGAGAAATTCATCGCATGATTTCCGCTTTTGGGCTATGCGACAAAGTTGCTCACGTAAATGGTCACTTGGAATTTTATGACAAATCGTGGATTATCGTCTGGCCCTTAAGTGATTGGAGCGGCGATCGTTCAGCTGTTTTGTCTTGGGGTGAAGGCTATGTTCAGCCGTTTTACCAAGGAGTTGGTAAACGATCAGACTGCGATCCTTTCGCATTAAGGTCATATTGTTTCACGATTGTCCTTAATAGTGATGCCGAATTCAGGTTCGGGCTTTATGGAAAGGCGTAGTCGGCCGATGGCCGAATAGCGTTCGTTGAGATAGACATGCAAATCTTAGCGGAGTTTTCTGAGTTATGGGTTACACGGGAAATGTTTCCGCTTTGATTTCGTCTTTTGGCGAAAGTTGCTTCGAATTACTCATGGAGTTTTACCGAAGGTTATTCCGTTAATTTTGTAGCTCACCGTCGTGCTATTAGTCTGACGTTGTACGAATTTCTTGTCGCGAGATTGCAACAAGAGACAGTGTAGAGTTTTCAAGACTATGTTTGTAGTGGTTTGACCATGCCGTTATGCCGCTAGCGTTTCGGACGAATCTTAGAATGCCGTTTGCCTTTTGAAAGGAATTTTTTCTTTATGAAGTAGAATGAGTATGCCAAGGATGCGTGGCGATCGTTTCTCGGTTTTCCGAGAGATTAGATCGGTTTTCGCGTTCTGCCTAGACAGTCAAGGAACAATAGAACGAAACTGGAAGAAAATGCCTAAGACTTAGCTTGCTAGACTATCCACCTAGGTTCTAAGTTTCCTAAATTTTACGACAGTTTACAAGACGTTCTCATTCTTTTCCTACGAAAAAATTAAAAACTTGATAAAATTTTCTAAGTCGGACGTACCTTAGTCTCATTGATTACTCGAGATTGCCTCATGTCCGTTCCTCTTTGTCTTCTAACGTTTCATTGTCAAAGGTCCTCGAAAAGTCTGACACTGAATCGAGAATCGATTTTTGATGAAACCCGAAGGAACAGTGCAGAATCGTTGAAGCAAAGGGAGGAGAAGTAGGCATAACTCGAAGAAGGCTAAGGTGGGTAGACAAGTGAAAACGAACGGCAAGATGTCACTTGAGTGGGACTTCTTGTTTCGTCAAGCTATGTGCGAACTGGTTAGGTCAAGAAGCTTGCGATCTTGTTATACTTCACGAATGATGTTTCGTAAAATATTGCCGAGCTTTTATTTAACGAGAGTTATTCAACAAAATATTGTCGAGTTAATTTTACGAAAACTGTTTCGTAAAATGTTGTCGAGTTTAATCGTGCAGAAGCTGTCTCGCGAAGTATTGTCTAGGATTATTTTACGAAAGGTGCAAAGTATTTGGTTGGACTATCGTCGGGATGGTTTCGCGAGGATTTGCCGCGTTCGCCGAATGTTTTGTTGTCCGGCGACCAGCGCAGCGTGGGCGCGTTAGCCGCCTGGCGCCTAGAGGCAGCACAGGCGGGCTAGCCGCCCGGCGCCTAGGGACAGCACGGGCTTGCCTAGCCGCCCGGGACTGTGCTTCCTCGCGGGACCTGCCTGTTTTTCTCGGTTTTAGAGGTTTCTCGATCGACACTTAGTCTCTCGAGGTTTCTTTATTTGTTTTTCCGAGACTTTTGGACATCGATTTCATCATGATCCCAGCAAGGAATTGTTTCTTAGAACGTTGTTGACCTTTTATTTTACGAGAGTTATTTCACAAAATGTTGTCGAGGTAATTTTACGGAAATTGTTTTGTAAAATGTTGTCGAGTTTAATCGTGCAAAAGTTGTCTCGTGAAATATTTCGAGAATTTATTTTACGAAAGGTGTTCCGTAAAATGTTATCGAATTTTAGCATTAGAAGCGCTGATTGGTAATCCGATCAGTCGTGCTTTCTGTTTCATGAGTAATATGGGGTTTCTCCGCGATTTCCAGGAGAACAAGTCTTTATTTTTTCCTGGAAATTCTAAAAGACATTTCCAGTCGAAACTCTGCTCGGTAATCAGACCGTCATATCAGCCTTGGGCTCGATCCTACTCTAAAATCGTATGTGGGTCGTTTAGCCGTGATTCGGGCCCCTTTTGGGCCGTCTAGGGACTTAGACGTTTTTACGATTTTTCTTTAGAAAAAGCCGTTAATGTGACGCTGGTTTTTGCGAAAGGATTTCGATTCCCCGTATAGTTAAGGCAACTGGTGTTCATAGCCGTTGTATACGGCAGGCAGGAATCCGTCTCGACTACCAAGTCATTTTTTGAATTTTTCCGAGCGAGGGGGGTTGTGTCCATGGACCCGAGGACCGTGTTGCAGGAACTTTGGACGGGGGCGCATGGTTGATAGGACCCAAACCTGGTCGGGATGGTCCGTTCTCGGGACGTTTGTCTGTAAGATGATAATCTTAGATAACTGTTTGCATAAGCGTTGGTCGTAGGAGCAGTCACTGCTGAAGTTGTTTTACCAGCGTCGATGTGAGCTGCAAGTTTGTCTTTCATATTTCCAGACATTGCTTTGATCAAGCGTTTTGCGGCCGTAAGAGTAAGAGTAATCCGTCCTCCCCTCCCTCTAGCGCCAAACTGTGGGAACCGAAATTCGCACTGTCGATTTTGATTAAGTAAAAACGGAGGAAAGCCAAGTTAACCCGACTTTCCCTGAAAGCCCGGATTCTCTGCGACAGCCAACGACAAGTGACCGAACAAGTGCCGAAAATATGGAAAGATAACAAAAGACGAAAGTCGTACAAAAAGGTTTTTGTTAAGAGTTGGGACTGGACCTTAAGGAAGGCTGCCTACGTACCCCTTTCGAGGATCAAGTCGGACGTAGTTCAGTTAGAAAGATTTGAACAAGAGATTTAACTGCCTGGCGGAGTTCGTCTAGTATGAGCGTTTGTCATAGAAACGGGCATGTCGAGAATAATGCCTAGGGTTTCTATGTGCGGAACTCTAAGTAAAAAAGATTGTTAGATCCTTCCGCGAGAAATAAGGGTCTGCGGACAAGATTAAAATAGAACGAGAGGCGGCCGGACGTTCTAGGTCCTGCCTTGCTAGTCTACCGCCTCAGTTCTAAGTTCTGAAGCTAATAGGAGCTCTCTAGGTCTCCAATCTCGGATTTGCTTTCTCTCTTGATGATTTTCGCTCCGCCTTTCCTTCTCTCCCAAAGCTCCTTTATATACTCCTTCTTAAGACGGTCTATTCTCCTTTTGGGCCGCGAAGCGGGCTTTTTCCATTTTCGTCGGCCTTCATGTTTATCGGGAAACTTGACATTTATCTTCGGGAAACTTGACATTTATCCTTCCGGCAATTTAGCATTTATCTTGTTACGTAAAGATAAACGTAAATCGTCGTATCTATCTTAGATAATCGTAAATGGATTGTCCGATCGCATTTGGTCCCTTTCGGGCCGTTTCTAGGACTTCCGTTGTTTTCTACGATTTCTTCGGAAGATCTACAATCCTTCGTAGAATTGAGATGTGTGGTGTCTTAGATAACCATCATTGTTTCGTATGAATAATTTAAGATCTTCCTTTCTGTTGATATCTTACGAGTTTCCGAAGTGTTTCCGACGATCTTAGTTTGGAGTAAGAACGGGAGTTTTGTACGCGGAATCTCAATGATTCATTCCGCGAGGACTCGGGAAAGATTCAAAGTACAGACTTCTGACGACCGGGGTTTGGGACTTGTGCATGGAAGATTGTCGTTCGAAGACCCGAGCCAGCACGGGCGCTAGGCGCCCGGCGCCTACAGACAACACGGGCGCTAGGCGCCCGGCGCCTAGAGGCAGCACGGGCGCTAGGCGCCCGGCGCCTAGAGGCAGCACGGGCGCTAGGCGCCCGGCGCCTAGAGGCAGCACGAGCGCTAGGCGCCCGGCGCCTAGAGGCAGCACGGGCGCTAGGCGCCCGGCGCCTAGAGGCAGCACGGGCGCTAGGCGCCCGGCGCCTAGAGGCAGCACGGGCGCTAGGCGCCCGGCGCCTAGAGGCAGCACGGGCGCTAGGCGCCCGGCGCCTAGAGGCAGCACGGGCGCTAGGCGCCCGGCGCCTAGAGGCAGCACGGGCGCTAGGCGCCCGGCGCCTAGAGGCGGCACGTGCGTCTCGGCGAGGGCTTCGATCTGATATCTTACTCGTTTTCTGGATCCTCACGGTTTGAGAGAACGGGCTCTTTGAAGTTTCCCGACGGCTAGGACCATCACGGGCGGCTAGGACCAGCACGGGCGCTAGGTGCCCGGCGCCTAGAGGCAGCACGGGCGCTAGGCGCCCGGCGCCTAGAGGCAGCACGGGCGCTAGGCGCCCGGCGCCTAGAGGCAGCACGGGCGCTAGGCGCCCGGCGCCTAGAGGCAGCACGGGCGCTAGGCGCCCGGCGCCTAGAGGCAGCACGGGCGCTAGGCGCCCGGCGCCTAGAGGCAGCACGGACGCTAGGCGCCCGGCGCCTAGACGCAGCACGGGCGCTAGGCGCCCGGCGCCTAGAGGCATCACGTGCGTCTCGGAGAGGGCTTCGATTTGATATCTTACTCGTTTTCTGGGTCCTCACGGTTTGAGAGAACGGGCTCTCTGAAGTTTCAAGGCGGATTCTTTGTCGTTCGGCCTGTCCAAACTTAGATTACTTCCCGTTTTTTCCGTATACTTTCGTATGGTCGTGTCATCTTAGCTACGGACCTAATGTCTCTCGGTTCTTCTTGATTGTATCATCAAAGTTTTACGACTAAATCTTATTTGGTTTTCTCGTAAAGTTTATCGTGTAAATCAAGAACGATCGACTTTAACATAGGTTCTTTAAGCTATACGACTTGTCTTGCTTTCGACGCTTGTTTTATGGAAAGTCAGCGCATGATAAATAGTTTTAGCCGTTGATTTCGAGATAACCGTTTTTGACCCCAACAGCTATCCGAATTAAAAGACAAGGCTACTTCTGGCCTACGATTATCGCGGATTGTGAGGTCTACTCCTCATCATGCGACAAATGCCAAAGGCATGCACCGATCATACACCAACCAGCGGAAAAGCTATCTAACATATCAGCTCCCTACCCGTTCATGAGGTGGTCCATGGATATCGTAGGTCCATTAGTACCTTCAGGGAAAGGAAAGAAATTACTAAACCTCCTCGTCCTAACCGACTACTTCACAAAGTGGATCGAAGCCGAAGCTTTCCAACAAATAAACAAATTTGAGGTCGAAGGATTTGTTTGGAAGAACATTGTATGTAGGCACGGTGTCCCATACGAAATCGTAACCGACAACGGAGGACAGTTCATATCCCATGATTTGAAAAAGTTCTGCGATAAGTGGAACATCCGTCTCACATTTTCATCACCTCGGCGACCTCAAGGTAACGGCCAGGCGGAGGCTGCTAACAAGTCGATCTTAGCAAACCTCAAGAAACGCTTAGGAGCTCAGAAAGAACTCTGGTCAGAAAAACTACCCGAAGTACTATGGGCTTGCAGAACCACCCCACGAAAAGCTACAGAGGAAACTCCTTTCTCCTTAGCCTACGGGATGGAAGCTGTCGTCCCAGCAGAAACCACCGCAGGCAGCCTCCGACGGGAGCTCTGCACCTCAAACCCCGCAGCTAACAACCAGCTCCTGATGGACAGCCTCGACTTAATCGAGGAAAGACGAGACCAAGCTTTGCTCCGCATTCAAAATTACCAGCAAGCAATGGCTCGACACTATAACTCCAAAGTAAGGCCCCAGCAGTTCGCTGTAGGAGACCTGGTACTCAGAAAGGTGTTCGAAGGAACTAAGGAACCGGGAGCTGGAAAGTTAGGAACCAACTGGGAATGACCCTACCGAATCATCCACATAGTACGACCCGGAGTTTATAAACTCCAGAAGGTACAAACCGGGGTACCTGAAATCCGATCGTGGAACGCCACGAACCTCAAAAGATATTATCATTAGGTACTCAAATTCCCTGAACTACGTTTGGCTTGATCCCTTGGCTGGGTACGTAGGCAACTCCGTCATGAGTGCAGCCCCAACCTCTTCTCACCAATCTCATCATCTAAGCCAAAGCGGTATGTGTCACCAAGAACACTTAGCCCAAAAATAATTTACTATGTAAACAATCTGAATCATGTACTCTTTGATATTTGACATTAATAAGACGATTAATTCAGTTTCATAAGCATCAAAGGTCTTAAAACCCTCTAAGAAAATTCAGGTCCCGCTAAATCGTGACCTAAGCTCAATTATCTCGAACACATTCAGGTCCCTGAAAACCTGGACCTAAGGTCTTAAAATCCTTAACATAACCTAAGGTCTTAAAATCCTTAACACCCACAAAGGTCTTAAAATCCTTGACATAAGCTAAGGTCTTAAAAACCTTAACAAATCAATAAGGTCTTAAAATCCTTAACGACAACCAAGGTCTTAAAATCCTTGACAAATCAATAAGGTCTCAAAATCCCTAACAACAACCAAGGTCTTAAAATCCTTGACAAATCAATAAGGTCTTAAAATCCTTATAAAAATCAAAAAGTTTTAAAATCCTAAAGAATCAACAAAATCTCAAAAATTCCTCAATTTCATCCGCTACATTCCAAAGGTCTCGAGATCCTTCGGACTAACTCAGGTCCCTATGAGTCTAACTCAGGTCCCGACAGACCTGGATGCCAGGTCTCAGAACTTTCAAATCGGACTCAGGTCCCCAGATTTTCCGAAATAATGTCAAGGACCTCTCTTCGAAGTCCTCATGACCGAATGCTAACTAAGCTAAGACGTTTACAACAAATCAAGACTAAAGGTCCTAATTCGATTCAATATACAACTCATCCGAGATTGACAATCACTACGTCTAAGTAAGGCACGATTAAGCTCAAAAGCTTGAAACAAACAAGTCCTAAATACGATAAAAGGGTTTAAAAGCCTCCCCAGGCTATTAAGATCCTAGACACGGATAAAGGTTTAAAGGCCTCCTCAGGCACTAAAGTCGTAGAACTTAAACGAAGATAAAGCGGAAAGTCTTATAAAACATAAAACACAAGATAAATAGAGCTTCAGATCTCAACCCTCCTGATCACCCTGGACCGGTTCACCAACAGGAACCTCCCCTTCAGCCACATTATCGTTACCTCCTTGAGCTGCTTCGACCGGAGCTAAGTCAGGAGCCATCAAACCCAAATTAGAACCATACTCCCCAGAAAAGGACGGATTAAACAGATTAATCTCGAAAGTACCTGAGCTGTCCGAGAGCTGGGGAAGAGGAAGCTTGCTGACTGAAAAGTCAGACACTTGAGCCTTCTCATATGCAGTCGTCGCCCCCGGCAACAAAGTCATCAGCTGGCTGTACTCCTCTTCGACGCTTTGGATCTTGTTGCTCAGCATATCTTTCAAGAGGTCAACGTTAGCTTGGAGCTCCTGAGCATACACCAATGCACTGACCTCTTCCTTCTTCTTAGCAAACTTCTCTTGAACACAGGCTAGGACCTTACCATAAGCCTCGGCGACCTCTTTCTTCCCAACCCTGACTGCTAGCTTGACTTCAGCTTCCTTGTTCTTCTGGCTGTCTTGGGACGAGATAATGAGCTCACGAACTTGGTGTTCAGCTATCCTTCGAGCAGACTCCAAGTCATTAATCTTCCTACTCTTCACCTGGATGTCGAGCTCCTGGCTTTCGATCTTTCCTTGCTGAGCATCAGCCTTCAAGCCTAGTCTCGTCACTTCAGCTTCGAGTTCAGATATTCGAACCCGGGCCTGATCGAGATCGGCCTTGGCTGCCTTAACCATCTCAGTCACCTCAGCAAGCTCACCAGCATTGGGGGCATCATGCAAAGCATTCTCAAACTTGAGCTGGGCTCTATTAACAGCCCCAGCCAACTGCAACAACATCGAAAATATACGAATATTATTATCTTTAAAAGAAAAAGTGTAAACAGAGAACAGATGGAAATCATGTACCTGACCCATGCAGTGAGCGATGTCGAGATACTCATCTCGGTTTGTCAGGTCCTTGAGCGCTGGAAGGGGACATCCTACCCTCTTCAGGTGCCTCAGTATTGCACCTAAGCCCCAAGGGTCATCCAAGATTGACCCAGGCTTCGAATGGGTAAAACTCCACCCCACGGTTCCCCCTCTAGAAGACGAGGACGATGATCGAGCAGGAACTCCAGCTTGATCAGTCCTAGGCCTTTTATGCCTTGACGGCTCAACCTCAGAAGCACCTCTCGGAGCCTGGTAATCAGTCTCCGGTGCCTGGACCTCAGGGAGAGGATCAGCGCCCTGAGCTACGACATCAGTGGGAGTAGCCTCAGCAGCAGGTTTGGATACTCCATCATCCAAGACATCCTTCACCGAGTCAAGGAAAGACCCTCCTTGGCTCATATCTCCCCCACGGGAGACACTGGCAGCCTTCGAAGGGTTACCCCTAGAACGAAATGATGGCCTGAGAGTCATGTCACCTGACTTAGTCTTTTCGGTACCTGAAGCACTAGCACCGGTTGAGATTGAAACAACTGAGTCCCCTGCGGAAACTGGAACAACGGAAGTTCTTATGAGAGTGGAAAACTTCAAAAACGACAAGATTATTGATGAAAAGGTTCAAGCTTGAACTTACCCTCAAGGTTCTCAGCAGGAATGGGATCTTGAAAAGAGGCGTTGTAGATGTCTGGGAACCTGGCTGCACCTATTCGAGATGTGGTATAAGCAGGCCAGGTACAAGGAGTCTGATGCAACTTGCGGTATAAAGCTCTGGTAAGCTTGGTAGAAAGCTTCGGAGGATCTTCAATCTCTGCAAAAGAAAAAATCAGAACCGAAAAAGGTTAATCAACCGTAAATAAACAAAACAGGAAAAAGGATACTCCTAGAATTCCTAACCAGATGGGTTAGTCCAAGTGACCCTGAGGTTCCGACCAGCGGGAACCGTCAAAGGATCAATTAACATAAAAGTATTTCTTCCTCCAGTCATCATCGCTACTGGAGAATCTAAAGATCACGTGATTGGGACGACTAGAGAGGTATTAAGTCCCGGAACCGCCTTCTTTGGAAGCACTCTCCTTCAAAGAGAAGAGGCTCATGAGCTCGGTAAGACCAACGCTAACCCCTTCCTCTTTGGACCTAGTGATGAAGCCGTTAATCACACGGATAATCGAGGGACAGAGTTGTGGGAGGGCTAGTCGGTAATGATCTAGTAGATCGAGCAGTAAAGTCGGGAGAGGAAATCTCAAGTGAGACTTGGAGATGAACTTCTCGTGACAACAAAACCAACCCTCCGGAGCAGTCTCAGGGGTTTCGTCGGAGCTACAGGCACGGCCAAGCTCCTTCGAGCCAAGAGCTTGAGTCATGAGGTTGACTACGTCCTGACTGTCCAGCAACGACGGCGAGTGTGGGCTGCACCCGCCGGAATCATCTTTCTTCTTCCGCTTGGAGACCCTGGTTGCGACCGTTTCTCTGGCTTTCTTTTTCCCCTTCATCTTGGCTCCGACTTCGTGCTTAACTTTCAGTAGTTTAGCCCCAGAGGCAGAGGGAGGCATCCCGGACTCACCGGAACCTTCTTTCGGAGGGTTCATGATATGGGGAAGATCAAGGAGAAAATCGATTGCAAGGTTTGGGAGAGAATTTGCAGAGAGAAGTAACGAGAAAGATAAAAAAAATGAAAAGAAAACACAGTAAAAATAACCGAGAGGAGAGGGAAGTTACCTTGGGAAACTGAACGGAGGCGTGGAGAAAGTGGGAGGCGTAGCAGTTAATGCTCGCAGCTTTATATCCCATCGCCTCTCGAGATTCGGAAATGTCATTTCAAATCCCCTCCATCTGAGCCGTAGATTTTGCCAATAAGTAATAAAGGCCGTTAGATCGAGTTGAACCGAATCTAATAAGATAAGGACTAATCATTACTTTAACGAAAAGATAAGGTCGGTAGCTGGAATCTAGCTTCCGAGACAAAAGAATTTATTCGGAAGCAGGGGGCAACTGTTGGACCCGAATATGACCCTCAGGTGAGGTATCGGTAAAAAGTGAGCTGCCAAGTGGGCCGCGTAAAGCCCATCACATTAATAAGAGCTGGAAGCTGAACTAAAGACTGAACCTGGAAGTCATCATAATAGAGGTCACATTATAACGGGAGCTGATACTTCGAAGACTCGGTCAAGAGGAGCCTGGAGCGAGTACGTAACTGAAGCCGTGTATCTCGGAGGTCGGTTAAGGAGATATCGACGAGACCTAGACTATATAAAGACGGAGAAGATCAAAAAGAGGGGATCTCCTCCGGATACCAACTTTCGTACTAGATTAAACACATTACGTATTCTCTTTGTAATCATCAAAAACATCTTTTGTAACATTCTTTGATCATCAATAAAAACGTATTCATTCATAGAGCTTACTTACGGGATTCAGCCCACGATTCTTATTCATCATCTCTCAACCTAACCTAAATCTAAGAAGTGAAACCTTATCTCTCACAGTCAAACCAAAACCCATAGCAGTTCATGTTTCATTCTATTTGCCTTTTTGTATATAATAGTGATGTTTCCGGCTTACGTTAAACCCTAAACTGAACATTAAATTCCGACCAGGTGATATGTTGCATATTTACATGGTTTTAACCATTCATTCTTGTATATTTTAATCATGTAGATTAGGCATTAGACATATTTAGGATCCATATTGCATTCATATGTCTTTATTAGGTGTTAGAGTGTTCTATGGAGTTTTTGGAGGTGTTTAGATACATTTGTGGTGCAAAAGAGTGAAAGATGAACATGGATGGAGACCTTAAAGATATCTTTTGACGCCCATCTTCTGGGAAGATGTGGAAAATTGAGTTAGCTTTCTAATGGAAGTGGTTTCATGTCATTTGGAGCTGTATTGGAGGAGTTATGATGGACTCACTAGAGGCATATCAACCCTTACGGAGGTAGATGTGCACGGGATGGACTACCTGGGCGCATGGACCGGTCAAAGATGAGAGAAGGCCGACACGGGTTTCTGTGTCCGGGTTGATCAACCCGGGCATGCGAGGACGAGCTGGGCGAAAGGTCGACGCGGGTAGACCAGTGCGGGTTGGTCGATCCGTTCTCTACCCGGGCCGCGTTTTGCTTGGTTCGAATTTTAAAACTTTTCAAGGGCATTTTAGATTTTTCTATGGAAACCACTAGGTCTCTAGAGACCATATAAATACATAAATAGTCTTGTATCTCTTAATTTGGGACTTATCTCATTTTCTCTCTATATTTTGCTCTATTGTAAAAGTATGAATCTTTTGATCATTTAAAGAAGTATTTCATCTTATATTTGTGTTTTCCTTACTCACTAACATGATTGGCCTTGAATCTTTATATATATTTAAGGTTTCTCATGGAGATTATTGAGTATACACTTTTTGGATTCATGGGTTAAAGAGATTATGGTGATTAGGTAGATATTTAAGATGTTCATTGCTAGATTAATATTATTATGTGTTTGCTAAGTGTTCTTAATGCTAGATTAGACTTGATCTCTCTTATCTAGATCTTAAGCTATTTTATGTCCGGAAGGTGTTTGTTAAAATGCTTCAAAGAACAATTAGTATTGCTCTAGCTTGAATAACCAAAGGGATTTGTTGTTAGGATTGCTACATCGTTAGTAAACTTGTGATTCATGCATGCTTGATTGTTGTTAGCCAACGGAAGTTGATGTTTAATGCATGATTAGCATAAGAATTATTGTCACGGGAGTGGATTAATCAATTTGAATGAGATCTTAGACCTATATACTTGTTAATTGCTTTGCTTGAACATCCAAGATTGAACCTTGATCACCTTATATCAGTTACTCTTGCCCATGGATCCATCCTTAGCATTTGATTGAAAGTTCTTGCACTTACATCTTGATTGGATTTGAGATCATCTTGTTTATATTTCTAAGATCTTAGCTTGTTACAAATCATCTACTTCTTATTTGTTTAGATTAAGAGAGTTTGTGTGTTTTTAGTGTTATAGATCTCTAGTTCCCTGTGGTTTGACAATCTTAAATACTACATTGATTTTATCCAAGGAGCCTTGAAAACTCCATCATCACCAGTACAACTTAATAAATATGTACATACAGAACAATGCACTTAGAACAGTATGATATACAAAAGGGTCCCTTTTGTCAAAAAGGATCCATTTTCTCGAAATCTCATGTCTCTAGTCAGTGTACTTTATCTTGGTCCAAATCAATTATCGGTTTTGTTAGTTATCGACACTTTTTTTTGACCACATCGGAAAAAGATCTCCTATATACTAAAGGAGAAACATTTTGAAAATAATTATCTCAACTTTGTAATATTTAAAAAATCCACATTGTCCACATGTCACTCAATTAGAATGCTAATTTATCATATGTATCATGCTTAGGTTGAAATTGAAAAATTGAATTATTCAATTGAATTTATTTCTTTTATTTTCTTAAATAAAACCTACAAAATTACCATAAATGACTAATATATATGATAATTATTGATTTAATAATAAAAATTTGATAAAAATATATCTCCTCCATCATTTTTTGTTTAATTTTATATTATTAAAATAAATTAAACAACCAATTTAGCTACAAAATTAAAATTTAGATTTTTTCGTATATGTTTTATTTTGAATTTAAAAAAACAACAATAAATGACTAAAATTATTAAATTTTTTATGTTAAAATTAATGATCAAATTTTTAATATTTTTTCTATACAAATATACACATGATTTTAAAATCATAGGAGTAAAAAGTATCATTTGATAATCAAACAAATATATGTTATAAAAATAATAAAACAAATATATAAATTAAAATATATAAAATATAAGATTACATAACTATTTTAATATGAAATACTTAAATGAATTTTTAAAATATTTATAAATTATAAACTTATTAATTTTTTCACATTGAAAATTTGTCATCAACGATTCAAATATTTTGTTATAAAACAATATGAATAATCATAGAACCGTATGATCATAAAGTTTCATTTAATAAATATCTATATAAAATATACTATTCTTAGAAAAATAGTTTGGTCCGTCTTAACTTATATTACAATTTTTATCAAACTAATTATCCAATTGATAAATAATGTACAAAAAAAAAATCTTGCACTTTTCTTAAATAAAAGCTATGAAATTACCTAATATGATTAACGTATATATGAAAATTAATTATTATGACTAATAAATATTTGATCACAATTTTTGTATCTTAGTTCTTTTTTATTTTTTTTTAATATTATTACAAGATATCAAACAATCACATTAACTATATTATAAAAACATCTAATTTTGTCTTATATGTTATATTTTGAATTTCTTAAAACGTCTTTACATTATTAGAAATTTGAAGATCCCACTCTGAAAATTTGGTGATTAATAGCTTAATTTGTTTTTATTATAATAAGATATAAATAATCATAAAATTGTATTACTATGAATTTTTATTTAATAAATATTCAAATTTGATGGATGTCAATTAGTTGAAATTATTTACAATTTTTTTTAAACCCAAATCGATCTGGCTTATCATAAATTCAAAATAGATTTCGGTCCACAATTACAATTATAAATGTTCATCTGAACATATCTCCTATGTATTAAATCACTTGAGTCCCTTGAACTATAGTTAAGTAACATTTTGCTTCAACTGAGGCTTCTTATTTTCTTAGGGTTTATTTTTGATTTTTTTGCTTTATTTTAGCAGTAGCTAAATTGAAGTAAAAATTATAAATTGGATTTGATGAACTCTAAATATGGAAGAATATAAATTTTTTCTTTCATACTTCTGTTTTGTTCTTTATTTTTTTTTTTAACTTCTAGCTTTGATATTAATTCTAGATTTTATTATTTTATTAGATGATAGAAGATTTTTTTTTTTTGTTTTTTGTTCTTTTATTTAAATATATAATCTTTTTTATTAAATGACTTTTTACCACACGACTCTAAAATTTGTATGATACATAATTTGTTCTCAAACTAAATAATTATGTTTTTGGTATAAAATCAGATAAACTGAAAAAGATCGTATATAAACCAAATCGAACAAACCGAAATACTGTAAAAAACGAAGTGAACCAAAACCAACCCGATATTCAGATTGAACACCCTAATCCAACTAAAACTGAACTATTGTTTTATTTTCCAAAATATAATAAAAATGATAACTTCATTCCGCGCTAGACGCAAATTTTGTCTATTATCTTATTGGTTTCGATGATTACGATAAAATACCCCTTTTTGGGATTGGGCTTAAGTCTGGAACTCAACCTTGAACTAGGCCGCGTTGATTGTCATGCGCATGATGATAATAATCATTTATACTTTATAGGGTTGGGTCTTTTCCATTTACAAAAGTGTAAATCTTTTATGAGAATTGAAGCATCATGGCTTGGTGGTGATGCGGCTATAAGCTTCGAAAAAGTGTACATTATTGTAATACTAGTGGTATTCCGGCGCTACGCGCCGGGTTGTAGATTTTATTTTTAATGAATTATAAATTAACTTTATGAATTTAGTAATAAGGATATTTTAAAATATATGAAGATGCAATTATGTTGAAATATGAAAAATGATTTTTTTTCTGATTCATTTGATGGTGGTCAGTGATTGTATATCAACTTTGTTTTCAAGTTGGTTAGGTCAAAGAAGAATAATATAAGTTGTTTTCACTGATCGATTCAATAAAATAGAATAAATAGCTGATAGTTGTAATAGAGCTAATATAGTTTAACTATAAACATAAGGTAGAGTTAAGTTCTAATACAAAAAAAGTTAAGTTCGAAAAAGGAAAAATGTAGGGTTGGACAATAAACCAAATCCGAAAATTTGAACCGTATCCGATAATAATAAATTTGAATCGACCGTATCCGACATAAATACCGAATATATCTTTTTTATGGTATTTTGGGTTGTATGTTTTATCTGAACCCAACTTAAATGAATATCTAATGGAATCCGAAGTATTCAAAATCTTAAACTTATACCAAATACAATTGTTAATATATATATTCAAAATACACTATACACTAAAAATAATTGAACATCTAAAAAATAATTATTTATTAGGGAATAACTGACTCACATAATTAGATATTTGCCATAAATCCTCCAAAATGGTCCTTCCATCTCTAGACTGCAAGTTGTACCATCATGTATAGTTAGTTAATTTCATAATCTTTTTGGGGGTTTCAACAAATTGACTCTTATTTATTAGGGAA
The DNA here is from genome assembly GCA_026261945.1 of Hirschfeldia incana. NCBI lineage: Eukaryota > Viridiplantae > Streptophyta > Magnoliopsida > Brassicales > Brassicaceae > Hirschfeldia > Hirschfeldia incana. The sequence continues at coordinate 62,355 of JABCMI010000203.1, read as the reverse complement.
TAACTGTCTCACATACTTAATTTAATATATATTTTTGGTATTTGGTTAATATTAATGTTTTTGTATTTTGGCAATTGCTGTTCATATATGAATAATTATCAGATGGCAAAAAAAAAATATATGAATAATTATCTTAGACGTTTCAAAACTGTTGGGTGTGCCTAATTCATTTGGTTTTTACGAATTTGTTCATCCAAAACATACGCAGTAGCTTAGTAAAAATTTGTTATTTCATCTAAGGAACTCATCCAATAACCTGTGAGATCAAAGGGAGGAGGGACCAGAGTGAGTCCAATTTCCAATAAACTCAACCATGATCAGTTCATAAGCGGGAACTCATCCAGTATGTTGATCAAGCATACGTTCTTCTAGGGGATCCGATAAGGAGCAAGCATCTGCTAAGTGACTGTTTGAATGTATATAAAATGACTAAGGTTTAGACGTTAGTCACTGTTATCTGCTTGATCATCAAGAAATCAGAGGTTCTGTTTTTGTAGTAATATACTGTGTTGTTCCGAATCGTTTTGTAAAACATGATATCAAGTTTCTCAGCTAAAAAAAAGTTTAAAACAAATTTTCATTGGCACTACAAGAAAACAATTATTTAACGAGGGCTAATTTCCTCGTTAGTTCCTCGTAAAAGGGCTGTTACGAGGAATCAACGAGGAAACCGGTTTCGTCGTAATTAATTTGTCGTTAAATATATTTCCTCGCCAGTTCCTCGTTAAATAGCAAGGCATTTATTTCCTCGTAAAGACGAAGTAAACATTTCCTCGTAAACACCACGTGACATATCCACGTATAGACATCGCTGACTTTCCTCGTAAAGGCCACGTAGAGCGTTTATCGTAAATACCACGAAAATACCAAGGAAAGTATTCCTCGTTAAATCCACGTAATTACGAAGAAAACTTTTCGTCGTTAAAACCACGAAAATCTTTCCTCGTAGATTCCACGATATGATTTCCTCGTTAATCCCACGTTAACTTTCCACGTAAAAGGCTCGAAAGTTAGCTTCGAATTTACGTGGTTTTTTATTTTTCTTAATTATAAAATATATTCAAATAATAATTACCAAAAATAATTTTATTTTAAAATTATAAATTAAAAATTTTAAAAATCTAAAATTATTTATTTTATTAATATTTATAAATAAAGAAGTTATAAGTTTTGCATTCATAATAAAAAAAAAGAACAATAGAAAAAAAAACTAAGAAGGCTCGTGCATCGCCTGATAGAATTCATCGCTCCTCCTCGAGACATCTGCCTCGTTATGAGGGATGGGGTTGGGTGGCTCGCCTGGAATAGGGTTTCGTTCTCGCATGGTCCTCAACATTTGTTCCCATTCCGGATTTGTGGAGGCTATGACGTCCAAAAAGCCCTCCACTCCACCCATACGAGCTGTGAACGAAGTTTTCGTCGAGGTCAACTCCGTTCTTGTCGAGGCCAGCTCATTTCTTGTCGAGGCCAGCTCCGTCTTTGTCGAGTCCAACTCGGTACGTAGCTGAGAGACTTCGTCCTCCCGTCTCTGACCATAAGACGATGTCGCTCTCGGAACATCGTTGACAGAACCAATCCCCATCGTACGCCCTTTTTTCTTCGGGGCAACCTTAAAAAAACAAATATATATATATATATATATATATAAATTTTAAATTTAAAGTAATATTTTAAATTTTAATTTTAAAAAGATTACCTCCTCGTAAATCTGATCGACTTCGGAAACGGATAAACTGACAGGCAATCCGTCGGGCGACTCCTGGGTGAGCTGGGTCTCACGCTCCGCAACCCGAGCTGCCACCTCGTTGTAGATTTGCTCGGACTTTTCATCTAGGAACTGGCCCGCCTTATTCCTGTGGGTGCGGTCGTAAAGTTCGAGAAGAGTGGGCATGCGTCCCAACTCTTTGGCCTATAAAAATTGAATAAAATTAATTAATTTTTAATCATAAAAATAATAAATTAAAAAATTTAATAACATACCATTTCCAAACGGATAGCAGCGTGAGGTTTTTGGCCCGTAGAATGTAGCATTGCCCTACGGCCGTTCTCATCAACTGAGTTACGGGAGTTAGAGCAAGACTGGGCGACTCTGATGGAGTTCGGATCCTTCCAATAGGCGATGAGGCCATCCCAGACATCCGTGGTGAGCTCAGCGGGTTTGCCGTGCTCATAACCCTTCACGATCCAGTCACCCTTCCAGTTGGAGACCGTGTCCAGCAACCGTGGTTTCAGCTTCTCGTAAAACGCTTGCCGCACCTTCTCCGTGACCCCCAAAGACCAATTATGTTTTTGCTGCCAAAAAAAATTAAATTAGTAAATAATTTATAATTTATGAGAATTTAAAATTTTAAAAATTTAAAAATCAGAAAATAACTTACAGCGTACATTTTGAACCACGTCCTTCTGACGTGGATCGGAGTTAGTTTCCAGTTAGGATGTGGCAACACGAAGTAACCTTTCATCGTGTCGGTTACGTCCGTTGCAAGTCGTCCGTCAACCCCAAACCTGAAAAGAACATTAAAAATTATTAAAGATTTTAACTTAAAATTATTTATACAAGTCTTGTAGAAATATAAAATAATATAACTTACCACATAGTTCCCTCTGGTCGGTCGGGGTCTATGATCGGTAAGCCTTCTCTGCCTGGCATTGCGAGAATGTCCTCGACAGTGTACTGAGAGTAAGGGGCACTCGGCGGGACCTGCAAATCCGCATGAACTGGATTTGCGGGCATCTGAGGAGGGGGCGCATGAGGAGCTGCCATCTGCGGAGGAGGAGCCATGTGAGGAGGAGGCATGTGAGGAGGAGCCATGGGAGGAGGCGAGACTCTGTGTGAATACTGAGTCTCGGGGACAGTCTCCGGCTGACTGCTAGAAGAACCGGGACCTGAAACAGATGGCGGGTCTAACCGGCTACCCGGCGGACCGAACATCTGTTCGTAATGAAGAGTGCGCTTATTACCGCGAATACTCTGAAAAAAAAAACAAAATTAAAATCAACATTAAAATCTATTACTAATTTTATAAATAAATAATCTATTAACCTATCTAAAAACTCTAAACTAACCACATAATCTAAATTCCCTAAACTAACCACCTAATCTAAATTCCCTAAACTAACCACCTAATCTAAACTACACTAGGAGAGGAAAGAGAGAGGCTTACCATTTGGAGAGGTAGAGGAGAGGAAATGGAGAGAAATGAGGAGACCTCGCGGTCTCGCGTATATATAAGTTTGGCTTTCCTCGCTATTTCCTCGTTAATTAACGAGGAAACCCCGAGGCCCGTGTTTCTGTTCCTCGCCATTTCCTCGTTAAATAACGAGGAAAGCCCAAGGCCCGTGTTTTGGAGAGGAGGAAATAGCGAGGCCCGTGTTTTTTTTAACGAGGAAATACCGAGGCCAAATCCTAAACTTCTGAAATCACAAACCCCAAACCTATAATCTCATCTTTCATATCTTCTACTTCATATATTATCAAACCATCATCTTTCCTCAATCTTCTCTATTTCTAAATTTATTTTTTTGTTTTCAATATTTAGTTTTCCAAATAGAAAATACTTTAAAAACAACTTTTAAAATGTTTATATAAAATTTTGAAAATTTAATTTTTATTTTTTTATTGAATTAAAATATAAACCTTATTTTCAAATCTATAAAACTTAACTCTAAACATATTTTTGTAAGATTATCTAAAATTATAAATATGATAAGTTTCTATTGTAAATAAGAGATATTAATATTGTATATTTTGGATAAGATAATTAAAATTTGGAAGGAATAAATGATGTATTTAGGTTAAAGGAAGATGTATTTTTATTTTTGGGTTAAAGGAAGATGTATTTAGAATATATGATGTATTTAGGGTTTAAGGCTAGGGTTTCAGATTTTAGGGATTTGCACATTTCCTCGCCACTTCCTTGCTACATTACGTGGTATTAACGAGGAAAAAGGAGAAATGGTTTAGGGTTTAGCGTTTGTATTTAGGGATTAGAAGATTTCCTCGTTAATTCCACGTCACTTGGCGACGAAGTAGCGAGGAAATGTGTTGATTTAGGGATTTGAATATATCCTTGTTAATTCCACGTAATATAGCGAGGAAGTGGCGAGGAAATGTGGTGACGTGGAAATAACGATTATACGCTTTAAATACATATATGTTGTTTTTCTTTATCGAATCCCACAAAAAATAAATAAACACATTTCCTCGCCACTTCCTCGCCAAGTGACGTGGCTATAACGAGGAATAATTAAAAAAACAAATATTTCCTCGTTATTTCCACGTCACTTGGCGAGGAAATGGCGAGGAAAACTGTTTACGTGGAAACAGTGACTACACCTTTTTCTATATATATGGGTGTTTCCCTTCCTCATATCCCACACAATCACCCAAATCACACAATCACACAATCACCTTAGAATTTTGGGTTTGAAAATAGAAAGATTTGAAAAAAAAAAGTGAAGAAGATATTGGGGTTACATATAGTAAAGCCTTGCGGTTTCGATTTGCGTAGGTTTTACCATATGTGACTCCAGTATCTTTCTTCTCTTCTTTTTTTTAAGTAAAAAGTATAAGTTAAAAGTTTTAGGGTTAATAATTTGAAATAATAAAAATTATTTAAACAGTTTTATTGCTTAATTCGAAAAACAAATACATCACTCAGATACATTGTCATTCTCATCATCACTAGAAACATCATCATTTTCATTAAACTCGTCTTCAACAACTTCGTCTGTGGCATCATCCATAACATCTTCATACTCTTCATTATGCGGGTCTATGAGAAGGATATCATCAATTTGTTGTTCAGCTTGCTCGACGATATTTATCTGTTCTTCTTGCAATGGTGGTTCTTCCCCACCAATAATTTGTCCTCGAGGTGTAACTTTTATCACGGCTAACCAATTTATTCCTGATTCTCTCATTCGGGGGTATGGAAGAAAGCTAACTTGGTCTGCTTGTGAAGCTAAGATGAAAGGCTCAAATTTGTCGTACCTGCAAAATTTGAAAAACGTAAATATTAATATATACATGTCATTTACGGCAACAAAATATTTATTTATGTACCTTCGTCCACCATTGACATCAACTACACCAAATTTGTTAAACCGGACACCTCTGTCCACGACAGGATCAAACCATTCACATTTGAAAAGAACGCATTTCAGCTTCAATATTCCTGGGAATTCCACTTCAATAATATCCGTCAAGATACCGTAAAAATCTGTTTCGCCTTTCACACATATTCCATAGTTACTGGTCGCCCGCTGCCTACCATAATCATATGTGTGAAAAGTATAGCCTCGTGTGAAATACATCTGTGACGTGGTGACCTTTACTCGTGGAGCTTGAATTACTTCATGTAACCACTTAGGATAATCGGGATCGTCTTCATAATCAACCTGCAAAATTAAGAGTGTGTTATAGTAAAATGAATGGAAAAATCTGCATATTTAAAAGTTTTAGTAATACCTGAGTTCTCAACCACTTAATAAAGTGTTGATCTTTTCTTTTGTCTACATCACTTGTAGATATACCTGAGAATGTTTCTTCGACTTGAGAAACAAACATGCTATAAAATCAAAAATTTTATGGACATTAATATACTTATATGTATTTAAAATTAAACTTATATATGTATTTAGAATTGACAATATATGTTACCTTTCAAAATAACGCATCAAAGGATCATCGCAATTGAGTAGAATATAGATGTGTGCACTATGAGCGTCTTCTTCACTCGACCACCAAACCACTTTTAATTTTCCACCGAGTCGACCTATCTGGCTAAAGATGTCAGGAACACCGGCAACTGCATATGTTGGTGCGACACCACCATCATCGTATCTTCTTGGAGCTCTTTTTCTAGTACGTACTTTTGACGCAAAGTAATACGATGTGAAGTGAGAAGTTTCTTCTGTCAAACTTCCCGCAATTATAGAACCTTCAACTTTCGCAAGATTTTTTGCTTTTCCCTTCAAATATTTCATTGCTCGTTCATACTGATACATCCATCCGTAATGTACAGGTCCACGAAGTAATGCCTCATATGGGAGGTGGACAGCTAGGTGTTCCATGACGTCAAAAAATCCAGGTGGAAATATCTTCTCCAAGTTGCACAATAAGATGGGAATGTTCTCCTGTAGCTGTTCGACGACTTCTTCTTTAAGAGTGCGTGTGCTCAGATCCCTGAAAAATGCTCCAATGCCTTGTATATATTCCAAATACAATGAAACACATGTACATTATTAGTCATATATAATAGCAAACTACACCATTTCAAAATAACTCTATTTAAAAAAAAAAAATTTATATATACCTGCAAGTGCTTCATGTACGTTAGTTGGCAGTAGCTCCGCAAATGCAAATGGAAGTAGTCGTTGCATAAAGACATGACAATCATGACTCTTCATCCCGGAGAACTTTTGACCTTTTTCAACACATCTTGAGAGATTTGAAACATACCCATCGGGAAACTTCACTTCTGATGCAACCCAGTCGAACAACACCGACTTTTTTTCTGAAGACAATCGAAATATGGGAACCGGAACTTGTCCATTGCTTTTTATATGTAACTCACTTCTTGCGCAAATGTCTGGCAAGTCCAACCTCGATTTTATGTTGTCTTTTGTCTTCCCTGGGACATTCAATATTGTATTCATGATGTTCTCAAAGAAATTCTTCTCTATATGCATCACATCAAGGTTGTGGCGCAGAAGAAGATCCTTCCAATAAGGCAACTCCCAAAATATACTCTTCTTGTGCCAGTTGTGATGAACACCATAAGAATCAGGCATATTACCGGGGACATGCCAATTGCCACCACGCGGAGCTGTTTTCAATGCTCCATAGTAATCGAGTTGCGCTTCAATTTGTTCTCCAGTTAGATATGGAGGAGGTGTGTCTCTGACAACCCTTTTGTGCTTAAACAATTTCTTGTTTCTTCGGTACGGGTGGTTTTGTGGAAGAAATCGACGGTGACAATCAAACCAACTTGTCTTCCTACCATTTTTTAGTTGAAATGCATCTGTCGAACCATTACAATATGGACAAGCTAATCTACCATGTGTTGTCCATCCAGACAACATCCCATAGGCAGGAAAGTCACTTATGGTCCACAAAAGCATCGCTCGCATCGTAAAATTTGTCTTCGTTGAGCAGTCATACGTCCTCACTCCCGTAAACCACATATCTTTCAACTCTTTTATAAGTGGTTGCAAGAAAACATCCAGAGACCTTTTTGGATGGTTTGGACCAGGTATTAATATGGTCAAGAATATCAACTCCCGTAAATTGCACATTTCTGGTGGCAGGTTGTATGGCGTAAGAAAGACTGGCCACAATGAATATTGTCTCCCTGACATTCCAAATGGACTAAAACCATCTGTGCATAAACCGAGATACACATTCCGGCTATTGCTAGCGAATTCCGGATATACTTTGTTAAAATGTTTCCAGGCTCTTGCATCTGATGGATGACTCATCTCACCATCCGTCTGAGTATGCTCGGCATGCCATCTCATTTTTCCAGCAGTCTCCTCTGATTGATACAATCTCTTCAATCTATCTGTGATTGGTAGGTACCACATCCTTTTGTACGGTATCCTATTACGTCCCCGTCCTTGCGGCTTGAATCTTGGCTTCTTGCAGAATCGACATTCCTCTAACTTCTCATCAACTCCCCAATAGATCATGCAGTTGTCGATGCAAATGTCTATCATCTCCGAAGGCAACCCAAGACTATAGACCAGCTTCTGAATCTCATAGTAAGAATCAGCAGACTCATTGCCTTCCGGCAAATACTCTTTAAACAACTCTACCCATTTATTCATGCAACTTTCAGGTAGATTGTGATCCGTTTTTATATTCATCATTCTAGCAGCCAACGATAATTTAGATAGACCTTCTTTACAACCACTGTAAAGTGGTTGATTTGCCGCATTCAACATATCATAAAACTTTTTGGCATCTATGTTAGGTTCCTCATCTTCATCATGAGCTACGAATGCATCAGCTACCATATCATGAACCCTATCACAATCTACCATCTGCTCTTCCTGATGGTTATGTTCGTTAACCAAATGATGATCTACCGGTTCTACCTGAAAGTTGCTATTACTACTACTAGCAGCTTCATTCTGATCATAATTATAACCTTCTCCATGATGAAACCAGATATAGTAATTTGGCGTGAAACCTCTATTTATTAAATGCTTCCAAACATTTTCACGATTTCCTAATTTCGAATTGTTGCATTTTTTACAAGGGCAGAATATCTTACCGCTTTCTTGGGCGAGCGATGTAGAATCTGCTTGATGCATAAAAGTCTCCATCCCCGTAAGGAATTCTTTCGTCACTCTCCCGTTACCATCTCTATGCATATACATCCACCTTCGGAACTCATAAATATTTCCGCACCTAGACATAATTTTTTTTAACTCTTTTTTTCTTGTTGGTGTGTATAAAATGAGCTTCAAACGTTCATATTTATAGATTTTTCGAATGTGGTAGGTGAGATTTAGCGAGGAATTAGCCACGCAAAGATAATTAGGTGAAACAAAAAAAAACGTGTTTCAAAAGGTTCGTGGTTAATTCCTCGTCCAAGATAATCCACGTAAAAACGAAGCTAACTTTACGTCGACTTAACGAGGAAACAACTTTTCCTCGTAATTAAGACGTAATCGTCGTAAAAGCGACGTCAATTTACGTTATTCTTACGTGGAAACGCTTTCCACGTCACTTCACGAGGAAATAACGTGGATTCAATTTTTCCTCGTTACTTCAACGTAAAGACGAAGGTAATTAACGAGGAAATATTTTCCTCGTTAATTTTCCTCGTTAAATCCTAGTTTTCTTGTAGTGTGGAGCCTCCTGTCTTTGGATGTGATAACTAATAGACTATAAGCTTTTATAAATGGGGTTCTTGGTGACCTAGCCAAGAAAATAGAAAGCAACAAAAAAGAAGACCGAAATAAATCATAGAAGGGAGTTTGTAGAGAATTTATTTAAGACAAGAAGATACAAAAAATGAATAGCAGTAACGGGCATGAGCGTTGACATTCCCAAAGCTGAAAAGCTAACCACTTAGTGGTTTTTTTACGACGTCAACCCCGGAAGTTTTTTGCACCGTCAGCTGTGACTCCACCCGATACAGGTGCAACTACTCGCCCCTGTAGCTTCCTCTGTAACGCTAAAAGCAACAATACCAGTGTGGTTTACATGGACAACGTTGGTAACATTACTGGAGGGCATAGCTTTAACTGCTCCAGCTCCTGCCATATCATCGCCAAGGTTATTGGCACCGCCCTGCGCATAGACAAGTAAAAGACTGAAGTCCTAGACAATTTTAAAGGCTGAAGATCTTAGAACAATAACTTGTAAACATGCTTACCAACTGCTTAAAATTACGTTTCCAGCAAAGTTTGGGAGTGGAGGACGTTGGTTGCTGTCGAAGATCCTTGACATTGTGAAGGGCTGATGCTTTGAAAAGAAGTTGAATGGAGAAAGCTTCAGCTGGAAAGTGAAGGTGCTGCCAACCAAATCCTTTAAGCGCTGTGGGAGGAGTCTCTGATCTGGGTCATCCACACCTGGGTCCTGTACAGAAATGTAGGCTTGGTTGGAGAAAGACTTGATCATGCTTTGAACCCCATAAAACTCTTAATACTTTGGAGTTCACCACAATATTTAACACGAAAGCGTAAAACATTCCATCGTCAAACCAGTGAATTTAATCTAACTAACCAATATGGAGTGAAACCGTGAATAAATAAAACATTATCATCGTTAAACCTATGCATAAAATTCATCCAATATGGAGGAAAAATTTAAAAACTGACCTGGAAAGTAGGTGTTTGTGTTGGCGAGTAACATCATCCCATCATAATTGCCTTCGACTCAGAAAGAAGCAGTTGAGAATTTGCCATGATTGTAACCTTCCTTGCAGATTCTTAGGTATAATTGAACACTGCGAGACGAGAAGATGCACAAAGGCGTCCTCTTCAACTCCATATATATAGTGTACAAAACAGTGAAAAAGCATAGTAATCTGGAAGGAGGAAGAAGTCGTTGATTGATACGAATGAATGCCATCATTAACCTATTACAATTAATGGAAAGGAAGTGGAGGCAGCAAATAACTCCATCGGTTACAAAGATCCCTCGGGCATGAGCTTGGCGATAGAGACGAAGTAGCAAATGATTTCAGTGGTGGACCTGTTGACCTAATTTTTAAAAGGAGATCCAGACGAAACGTTGTAACATTCCTCAAAGCTCTTCATCGCTGTAACGGCGGCCGAAGTTGAAACCTCACACCCTAGGCGACGAGAAAACTATGGTGAGCAGGCCACAAAATTAAATCAAACTCAGAAAGGCCCAGCTAATTCCGAAACAAAGGACACGACGAACTAAAAGGCTTCATAACTCAATGGCCCAATATGGAAATGTGGTGCCACATGTTTTAATTCCCCCAAAAGAGAAAAAAAGTCTACTTTATTAGTAAAGATGTACGTGATGGCGTGAAGATGAAAAATTAGTTCTCATAGTTTACTTATTAAAAAACCGTTTGAAAGAAGAGGAAGTAGTGTGGCGGCAAATTTATTGAAAGAGGAAGACCAAACGTAACTAACAATAAATATTAATTTTCTAGTGTATCTTATTTGAAGACATCAAATATCTTACAAATATGTGTTTCAGATCCTGAGATGGAGTAACCTAGGAATGGTGATCTCTTTTGAACTGAAAATGTATGAGAACTGGGTGATGGAACAGTCTCTATACTTGGGAGGGTTATCTTCTGAGAGGAGTTCTTTGATGGGTCCATATACTTGAGTATTCGCCTTCTTGAACGTGGTGAAGAAACATGGCACTGAAACCCTAGCTTCTGAAGATCCATGCGCTATCATCCTATGCTCCGCGCTTATGAGCTTGTCATTGGTTATGAACTGCACACAACAATAACAAAAGGAGCTTCATATATTTTGAACTGAAAGAAGCAAGAAGCCGCAACAGTTTCTTCTTAACCTGTCGAAGATCTCCATTGTTAATGACAAGATCTCCAGGGACAGGAGGAACATCTATCCAGGCTTGTTCATGGAGAAATTGAGCCCTCCAATATTATCCTGAAGAAGAACGGTGAGAAAAGAAAAATCGGAGTGCTTGCTTAAGCCTAGAGTAAGGTCAGGCTGATGGCAAAGTGGGTAGTATTGGCCAGTCATCATTTGAGACTTGGCGCAATCCATTTCTTTGAGGTGATTAATCAATCCCAAAGCCTCTGATAGAAGCTCGAAGATTAATTCACCTAAACTCATCACTTCCTTTGAGTACTCCAACATAAGGTATGTTACATAACCTCCCTGCCACATCAAATGTTTCCATGCTAGCTTAGCATTATCTTTAGTTATCATTCCTAGCTACTTATTGTCCTAAGCAAATCTTTTCAACGTGTATAAACATTCTAACACTTGTACATTATTAATATAACTATTTGCAAAAGAATTAAAAAAATATATCCATGATTTATCAAAATGTCACGTAACAATGGACAGAACATTTCAGACGGTGCTTTATATATATATATATATATATATATATATATATATATATATATATATATATATATATATAAAATCTGCCCGACGGATCGGGAATCAGATACGGTTACAAGTTTGCTTCGAAAAAATATCGAGTTCTAAATACTACAAACCTAGCTTCGCCCACCCACTAAACCCAGCACAATCCGCTAGGATGTTTTCGAAATCCCTCGATATCAGTAGCCGTTCTCAACCATCAACGCGATTCTCAGAAAAGTGAAGTTCTCCTTGTTGCCATGGATGCCGGGATTTCTCTTGACGTTTCCAGAGTAGCTGGTTTTCGATGATCTCCGCAAAGCTTGAAACTTTCTCTATCAATGAAGCTCAAGACAACCAGAGAGGAAAGTTCAGGTACTTACCAATGCCTTGCCACACCAAAGCTGGCTTGTATGAAGCGCCACACAACGCTTGAACCGCTTCCTTAAACGAGCAAACACTCTTAACAGCCATCTATGAAACTTGTACAAAAATTGGTTGCCTCCAACGCCACAACCTGAAAAGCAGTCTAAAAAACCTACGCAAGAAGTCATAAGCACCACCGTAGAACACCACGGTGCCGGGATGTGAATGATGACAAGATGTTGACTCGGAGACGGCCAATGAGTCCCGAGAACCGTCTACACATCCATGACCTTTAAGAACCAAAGGACCAATTCTTGACTGCCACTCAGATCAACCCCCAAGCAAGGATTGAAATACAACAATGATGAACAATAGACTTGACTCGTCGAATGAAGCCGTCGCCACATTCTCGGAGAAACAGAGCAGGACGCAGGGAGGGAAAGCTCCAAAGGAGTTTCAGCTCACCTAGAAACCTTCTAACAGCCATAGACGACCACTCGAAGTGAAACCAAAAGCACACACACGAGGAATCAAGACGGACACTTTCATAAACCCAAAATCCGACTCAAAACCGCTCAGCCTCACCAACCCCTCACCGCAAGTCTGGAAATAGGGCCACTTCCACCTAGAATCGACCCCTCGCGACTGAGGCTTCTTTCGAAGACGCGAGCACCATTCTAGAAACGCAAGTATATCGGGGAGATGAGGACGGGGACAGTCAAGAGCAAAGAGGAAGACGAGGCAGGGAAGAGGAGACCTCTCCGGCCATGGCACATGCGCCGCGCCGGCCGTACGCCGGAGGGGAAGTCACGTGCAGATAAGAAACGAGAGGTCCAGAGAGAAAGGGTCAAGGAGAGAGAAATGTTCTTTTTATTTCAGACCGTGTTGAAAACCAGACACTAGTCAAAACCTTACCCAAAAACGGCGGGCAAGTCCTGAGATCGGGTAGGATCCGGAGCCGTATAAACAAACAAATAACGGTGTCTCTTCAGCTGGCGGAGGTGGAGGTGAGGAGATCGACATTGGTGTAGTAAAGAAACTTTCAAGTGTGATCACGAGAGTAGAACTGTTTTCTAACGGGGATACAAATTAGCCAGGCGGCGGAAATCCAGGTAAGCAGTTCGCTGTATGGGTTCTCCGTTACAGACGCCGTGTCCGCTTAAGGCCGGCCCACAGAAGACTAGACCCACTACGCAATGCAACGAACGGCGCAGATAATTTTGCGATTACACTTTCTGATGAATTTTTCGATGATAATGTTATATTTTTTTTCTTTTTTGGTAAAATATTAAATTCTACCAAGATTTTAAATTTTTGACAGACATTACAAAGACACTAGTAGCAGAAGAACATAATTAAACTAACATAATAGAAAATCTTTTATCAAAAAAAACATAATTAAACTAACATAAGGCATATAGAGCAAGTTAAACTAAATGTGAAGTAGAAGAAACTCGAACAGATGCGGACTTCAACGTAGCTATGAAAGACCAGAGGACAAGGCAAGAACAGAATGAATGATCAGTCACCGCGAGCTACCGGAGAGAAAGGCACCCTCAAACCTTGAAACACACGGCTCCTACAGCTTCTAATCCACTCACACGCCACAACCTGCACAAATAATCAAACCCGGACTCGCTAGCTCACCCGTTGCATACCAACCCGGCAGAACGAGAAAGGTCCACAGCTAACGATGCCGTCGTTCAAAGAAAGTAGCTGAAGATTGCTGCCTTCAACCCACCGACCCGATAATGTTATATTTTATAATGTTTTTCTTCATTTTTTTGTTATAGTTTTTGCTTTGTGGGGTCACAGTGTCCCAATGTGTTGGAAAAGAAAAAAAAAAGAAGGAAAAACAGAGAAACGATTTGTTTATTGGTAGGTCAGTGTTTTTAAACCCGACCTGAACACTGAACCGGACGACTTACCGGGTCACCGGGTCAACCGTGGGTGAACCACGGACGAACCATGAATTAATAAATGAATTAGTTGATGTGATTTAATAGTAATGACATCTAAAAATAGCAAGGCATAAAATGCATAAATATTTGAATGTCCAATGTGAATAATAAATTAAACTTCAAATCCAAAATAAACCAAAAGTAAAAAAATTATTGTAATAAATTGTCAATAACAAAAATAAAGTAATTCCAACATCAACTAATTTGGTTATCTCTATCATTGTATACTTCATTTTCTTCAGGTGGCATAGTGAAATCTTCATCAAAATCTAAAAATCATAAATATAATAATAGAATTAGTATTATGTATGATAAAAAAATCAGAAAGTTTAATCTAAATTTTAAAACTTACCAACAACATTTTCAGAATTTTTCACTTCATCATTTATGGGATACTCTTCGGCAAAAACATTCTCTAATTCATTATAATCAAGCTCACCACATTCCTCTTCCTCAACAATCCAAAACTCTGTTTTATCAATAGATTCATAATCCACAGGATCATACGATCTTATTCTTTTTGATCTGTAAGTTAAAAATGTACAGACTTGTTATAAACTAAATTAAACAAAAAATTTAAAATTTAAAAATAAAAAAATAACTTACTCACCTTGCTTGCAAGCGTAAGTAAGTTGTAGTGAACGTATACGAGATCGTCTAGTCGTTGATGCTCAAGTCTGTTTCTTTTCTTGGTATGGATTCTCTCAAATACTGACCAATTACGCTCACAACCAGATGAAGAAGCAGTTTGACTAAGAATTCGCATTGCTAACTTTTGCAAAGTTGGAGCAGATGATCCAAAATACCTCCACCATTCATCAAAGTATTCATATATATATATACACAGAATACTCTAAAAAAATAACAAGTCAAGTTAAAAGTTACCTGGTTGAGAGGTTTTGCTGCAAGTTAGTGCCATATCTGTAGAGAAACTGCCCTCACGTTCTCTATATACCCTAAGCTCCTGAACAAGCTTTGTTTTACTACTCTGATTCCTTTTCAAATATGCTCATCAACCCAATCATAATATCAGGCTTGTCAGAAAATGAATCTTCACTGTACATGAAACTTGGGTTCAAATAATATGCAGCAGCATGAAGATCACGCCGCAACATACGATCCCATCTTTTATCAGTGATGTCTGTATAAGGCTGGTATAGAGGCTTCTTCTCGAACATCTTCTTGATTCCTAGTCTTGCTCGATACATCCCTTCATATACATAGGGCAGAGATGGCTTCTCATCAGCATCACAGATACGCAACAAACGAATGATAGGAGTCATAATCTTGACAATTATCAAGCAGTTGTTCCACGCTCTCTCATCCAATACTATTGACTTCACTAGCCTTGTTTTAGAAGCTTTTAAAAGCTTCTTAAACTCTGGCTGTACTTGTAACCAAAGCTTGTAGATCATCTTTACGCTGATAAAGGCTTTGTAGAGCGATGAAACTAGTAGCAAAACGAGTTTCTCCCGAACGGATGATCTCTCTCCAGCCAGGTCTTTTCCTTAGAAAACTTAAAGGCCACTTATGGTTGTAAACAAAAATGGTTACCTTAGACATACGCTTCACCAAATCAAGAACCATTGGTAGTTTTCCCACATCTTCTAAAATCAGATTGATGCAGTGAGCTGCACATGGAGACCAAGCAATGGTGGGAAACTTTTCAGAAAGAAGCCTTCCTGCAGCTTTGTAGTTTGGCGCACTATCAGTCACTAGATGAACCACATTCTCTTGACCAATCATACCAACAACATCAGAAAACAAGTTGCATAAATTCTCAGCACTTCCATAGATATCTGAAATATCAACTGACTTGAGAAATGTACGTAATTCCTTTAGGACAATAAACTAGAAAATTGACTAGTGGTCTGTGTCTAGTGTCCTTCCATCTATCTCCCATAAGAGTACAACCAGTAGCAGCCCACGTACTTCTGAACTTATCAACGATCAAATAAACTTGCAACTTAGCATCACGCAATAATCCAACACGCAAAGCATGATATGTAGGGCCTGTATATCCATGACCCATATCTGCTACCTTACTTATCATAGGCTTGAAAAATGGAGAATTCACAGCATTCATTGGAATACAAGCGTCATAGAACCACAAAGCAACCGACATGTCCACATCATGAATTCTCTCTTTACTTTGCATGCATGCCTTTATAGTAGGTTGAGTGGGATCATGGACACCTCTTTGGAAATATGCGTGTAAGTCAACACCTTGTTTTCTCTTTTGACTTGGGCCACTATCAACTATGATATCATCAGCATCCACATCTTGAACTGGAGGACCATCTAAGTTAGAATCATCTAACTGAATATTCTTCCTCTTCTTTCTCTCAGTTCCCTTCAGTGACTGCAGAAGCTTATATCGCACATCTGACGGAACCTTCGCACACGCATTCCGTATCTCCTTTCACACCAGCAAGATGGTGTTTCATCCGATTAATGCCACCTCCTAATCTTTTTGTGACAAAAAACACATTCCAAAACCAGTTTTCCTCTTGAATCTTTTGACTGTGTAACATAGGACCATGCGATATCTTTTTTCCCTCTGATTGAGCGGTTTGTAGCAGATATTTCATCATAGTTTTCCTCAAATTCTGTTTCCATTTCCTGCAAAAATCGTACACAAACTTTAAATAATTTCATGACATAACTGAAACATATATTGTTGCAAAGAACAAACGGAACATGACCCATCATATTGAAAACTTAGTTGAACTTACAACACGTAGACAGATTATGTTTTTTTTTTTTATCAAAGACAGCTTATGTTAGACAAAATAATTAAAAAGCAAAAAAACGAAGAAGAAGAAGAAGGAGATACCTAGTCTGTAGCACATGAAGCAAAAAAAAGATGGCCACACCTGGAAAAAAAATTAAAACCTAACTATTAATTGAAAACTTAAAAAACAAAACAAAACTTATAATTAAAAAGTAAAAACTAAAAAAGGAAAAAAATGGTTTTTATGGGTTCAACCGGTCCGGATTTCGGGTTTTATTGGGTTTTTCTGGGTTTTTCCGGATTTTAAAATTTTGGGTTTTTCACAAAATCCGAACCGGAATTATTCTGAGTCACCGGATTTACCGGTTCAACCGCGGATCCAGGTCGGGTTTCAAAATACTGGGTGACTTCAGTGTGTAAAACTATCTTTGGAATAAAGATTATATTTATGTGACGATGAAGTATATTGTCTAATCTATTTTGCATAATTAAGATTTTTGTAAAAATCTAGTCTGATTGGAAGTGAAAACAAATCATCATAAAATTAGGCCTACATAAAATGGGAGTTTTACAAAAGGAGTTTATTTATATGGAAACAACGGTTAGATCCATGGCTAAAAGCTCGTTAATATGTTTTGTTTAAAGAAACTAGGGTATTTGCCCGGGCTACGCCCGGGTTTCTTCTTATAATTTGTAATTAATTTTAACTTGTATATTTTTATGTAAGTATATGTATTATATCAAAATTGACTACTTTAAATATAATTACGCAAATTAATTTATTATTATTATTTATTATGTTGTCCAAGGAATTTTGAAATAAATAAATTCAAGGGTTGATTGGTAATGAAAATAGATGTTTTAGACAATCCTTTTTTTCTAAAGCACTTTTTAAAAACAATCTGGTTTTAGTTATTAAAATTAAAGATACAGTAAAAAGTTTCAAAATATAGCTTTCAAAATCATCACTTCTACAGATTTTATTTAGTGATCTGAAAATAAATATATAGCAGAACAATTAAATTTCAATAAAAAAACTCACAGCCTACTATCTAAAGTAAAAAAAAAAAAAACTAAAACTATAAAACACCAATCAATCTCTCACTCTCTTTTTTTCCAATCCCTCACTCTTTGTTGTTTATTTATCACTAAAATTAATGGAAAGTGATGAATAGTCAATATTCTAAAGTTTTAGCTAAATGTTTTGTTTCATATAAAACAATTGTTAAATTCACATTTGATTTAAAACTTTGTTATGTCTTTAGAATTATTGATTTTACTTTTTCACTTTCTACCCTCTCTACAAAGAAAATACAAACTGACATATAAAAGGTTGTCATATTAATGGTTCATATTTCTACCCTCTCTGAATTTAATCAAATCCACTACCTTGATGAAATCCATTACTTCCTTTGCAAAATGTGAATTGTCTGGTTTATCGCAGAGTAAGAAGACCTCTCTCTTTCCTCGAGTGTCTGGTGTCGCATGTCTGTCTCTATAAAGCCTAACGAAAAGGGCTTGGAGTCTAGGCTCAAGTATGTGATTAACAGACTCAGCAAGTGGAACATCACAAGGCAAATCTGCAAAACATATAAACAGATTTAAACTCAGTTCAAGAAACAAAACTGAAACTAAGTAGAGAGACTCAAAAAGATCTATATACGTTTATTTCTCTTCTTGCTTCCTGGTGGCTTTTGGATGTGGGTTGTGGAGTTTAATCCTATATCAAGCTCCGTTGACGTAAAGGGATGACTTTTCAAGTGATCTACATTTGCTTCTTGCATACGGTTGTATCTCTCAGAGTGAGGTAAGAACTCAGAACCTACGCCAAAATCCAAATCATAGAAAAAGAGTGTTTAATTAGTTAATGAAATATTCAAATATTAGTTATACAATTAATAACTTAAATCGAATAAATGTTAGAAGATCAAACGAATAACAATAATATACAAACAAAGACTTCGAGAAGTCGTTACCTAAATTTTCTATACAGTTCCCCCACACAACTTATAACAACACAAATTCTCAGAAGCTAGACCTTCGATAACTGAGTTTACGTTCTCAGCCTCTTCCCTGTTAGCCTTTTCCTTGTTATCATCTTCTACAACTTGTTCCTCTTGTAAGTTTTTTTATCTCGACTCGTTGTTTTGTCATGCTTGTAAGTTGCGAGTTGTACGTTTATAACTTTCAGAGTTACCAAGCCACGCTACTTTAGACAGCCATAGCCCCATCAGTTAGAAGAAGAAAGATGGAGCTCGCATGAAAACAGGGGATGGTATACCCAAAACATTAAATAGAACTATTGAATATGTAAGCATAAAAGCGAAACTTTCAAGACATAAAATTTCCCTGTGCTTTCCACTGAATAAAACGTACGTAGAGAGAGAATGCTGTGTGAGTAAAACGTGACAGCTGCTTGACTGCTTCTCGCGCCAAACACGATATACATGCAGCCCATCCTCAGAACTTGAAAGTGTACGTTCACTCAGTAGTTTATCGATGTTGTCAAGTGGAACTCGCTGTGCCACCATGTGCCTCTATCATATTTGATCGTCGCGGAGAGCTCACGAATTGTAATCTGAAACAGAGGTGGTTCATTTAGATAGCTAGTAAAGATATATATATATATATATATATATATATATATATATATATAAACCGAATGGACATTGTGATGCTGATTTGCAAACTCTTTTTGCTCTTGGAGATGATGTTGATGATCCGGATGGTTCTCCAAAGAATTTGACACAGTTAGCTGTAAAAAAAATATCCTCTCACAGAAAGAAAAATATGGAAAGTAGGCCACATATGTGAATTCAAATACGAAGAAGAGAAACACAAAGACTTAAGTCTGGAAGAGTATTAATCAGAATCAGTTGATTTTACCAGATAGTTCTGAGCTGTAAGGTGGTATGATCTGGCCAATCTGGCTTGATTGTATTATTTATGTAATTAATTAATGTAGCCCAGGAAAAAATGAGCAGACCAGATTGGAAACAAATAAAGCTTACAGTTTCATCAGTTCTAGGGTCTTCTTCGGGTGATAGTGATGGGGTATCAAAAATGAAGACCAATACACTTATCCATCGATGCATTGGCATAGCTTTTAGGCAATCCGTTAAACGGCGACGTCTCTGCTATTAAACATCGGCAGAGTGAGATGTTTTCTCTATCTAAGCCGGCAATTTCCTTGTGCCCATGGTGGTGAAATCAGAAATCGATTGAGCTTACGATGACGACTAAGATATTTCCGATGCTAGTAGTTTGACAGAACTATAGTTGATTCTAACATTATATAATGGGATAAACAAAAGGAGTTTGGATCTATAACGATTAAAGAAGTAAAGAAAGAAATTTAATGATTGATTAAGAGTGGATCGACTTAACTACTCAGAAATGGCTATTTGCAGAGATAACTTTCCCAAAGGAAAATGATGAAGGTGAAGCGGAGTAGATGGGCCAAGAGATGGGATCACTTGCGTTGTAATATGTTTGGGCCAAGAGATAGGCTGTCTGAAACATAGATACTTTCAATTATTACGAGCCTTTCTATTATTTGCGTTAACAGATTTCTGACGCTGCAAAACAACTTATGACGTGTAAAAAATGAGTCTTCTGATTGGACGAATTTTTAATCCTACGTGGATGACCTATCTGTTGAGGATATCTTGCTTTTAATAGAGTATAGAAGATAGATATAGAAGACTAGTTATCTCCCATGACATGCACGGCCAATGTTTTGTATGTTATATTTTTTAAAAATACAATAGATATTTTAATATATAATGAAAAGGTTAATATTACTTCTTTCTTTGATTTATCACCACCACAACTAATAAACATGTTTCAGCAAATTGAGAATTGATTTAGTCTACCATTTTCTTTTTTGACCGTATATAGTTTTCTAATATCTAAAGAAAATTTTTAAGTTAGAAGAAAATATTCCATGAAAAAGGGAAATTTAACATGATATAAATTAGAATTTGGCTCCTCTTTCTAGTTTTACTGACCTGAATTTTTAAACCTTCATTTGTCAAATATGTTCTAAACCAACATAAATGAGCATTCTTCTTTTTCTCAATACAATATAGAAATCATATAGCTTTAGTTAACAAAATAATATATTTTGTTTTCTCCATTTTTGTTTAAAAAAATATTTGGTTATCTTTGCAGACATTGTTCTCTGCGTTAGTGATCAAGCTCTAATTTTTCTATATTTTGTTTTGTTCTTTGAAAACACTCAGATTACTAATGTGAAATATGCAAAAAAAAAGATGATTGATTGAGAATAGAAGGAAATTGAATCTAAGTTTAGAGTATTCATATACCTCTATATCTTTTTGTTTTGCATCAGTCAAAATTTTCAATCTAAAAATCAATGAATATAAAGCCATGAACATAAACTTATTTTGCCATCTACTCTTTTACCTTGATTGATATTCCATTCCAAGCATCTCTTTTTAGTCTGTTATATGTTTTCTGCTTCTTTTTGGTCTGTAATTTTAACTTTGATCTTTTTATATATCTATTATATTAAAACAGAAGTCATGACTTCTCATTCATGTGTGATTTTTAAGTAAATGGACCCTTACTAGAATTAAGTTAACATTCATTAATGATAACAGTGCTTAACAATATATATCATGTGTGATATAACTTCCACTCCTATTAAATCGTAACTATCAATCTATATTTACCTTTATACAAGTCCAAGAATAAGAATAAGCCCAAAACAAATCCACCATCTCAACTTTATACAAGCGTGATATAGCTTCAACAATCATATATATAATGACACTCTTTTCTCTCTTCCAAGAGTGTCCATGTAGGATTATTTTTAATGTCTGTGGGACCCACATGATTTTCGGTTTAATATGGACGAGTTGGTTTGTATTTTGGTCAGGTTTAGTTTCGAATATGATTTCAGCTTGGTCTGATTTGTGTCTTACGTGTTTGTTTCATTAATACAAAACTCAGCGTTCCGATTAGGGCTTCGTTGCTTACCTCCTTACAGAACCTAACCTCGCCGTCTCTGCTTTTCACGACCTCTTTACATTTCCTTACGTTTTGCTCTTCCCTTTCTCTTGGGTTCAATGTTTTTCTTTTAATTCGAGAAAAAATGTCATTAAACTCAATTACAATGTCGTCTCTTCCGTTTCCTTCACTCGAAATCTATTTATATCAGCAGGTTGAAAGCTTGATTGATCCTCAGAACCACACAATCAGCCTTTGATGATCTCCGAGTCGGTAGATTTGCCCAGTTCATTGCTGTTCCTCTGCTCCTCCTCCTTGATGAGTAGGTATTGTGACGAGATGTGTTTTTTTTTCCTTAGATCTTTGATTTTGTAAAAAGCTGATGATTTAAATCTTTGATTTTTTTCGTTTTTCATTTTCGATTCTTAAGTGTTCTGTAATGGCCATGGACAGGAAAACAGAGAAAGATGTTTATGCCGATTCAACGACTTTCGTTCTCAGTTATCTAAAGAAGGTCATGAATCTGCCAACTCATATCTAACAGAGGAAGAAAGAGTCATGAAAGAGCAGAGTAAATCCATGGGAATCACTCTACTCCTCCTCGATTTGAAATCATCATCGAGATAGGCGTTTGGGCATTGAGAAAATGTCTTACGAGGTGAGCCATTCATTCCTCTTTACCATGTTGTTATCATATTCATGTTTTCAGAATGAGTTTGTGAATCTCACAATTTAGTCTTCTGCGATCATGTTAATGTTTTGTTAAAACTGATTTGATAGCCATTGGTCTGAACAGGAGCTTCTTTCGTTGAGTTAGCGGATTGGAACTGTAAACACTGGGTTGCCAGAGGGATATGTTACGAACAATCTGAAAACAAAAACATGTTCTGTAATTAACCTTGCAGAAGAATCATCCTTGCAGACTGAACCTTGGCAGGTAATAAAATATAGCCAAAGATCAGAGAAGCTTTTAAATGTTACACATGCTTGGGTTTTAATAGATGTTTTAATTTGTTTTTCTGACAGGAAAGCTTCAAGAATGAAAAAAAGATTGCTACTTTGGATTGTGGGCATGAGTATCAATGCTGAACGCTTGAAGAAATGAGTGGTTGTGAAGAAAATTTGTCATATCTGTAAATCAGAAGCTTTGATGTCTTTTATCTATCACGTCCTTTCACCTTCGTTCCATCCATCGAAATAGACAGCTTCCAGATTCATCTCAGGTATGCTTTCCTCCTCTCATAACCATTATCTCTAAAGATGGTTTTCTCTCCCTTTCGATCTCTTTCTTTTGATGGTTTAGGTGAGATTCTATGTTCCCGTGTTGTTGTTCAGAATATTAGTTGTTTTTGTATCTGACCAGAGCATTCAGAGATAGATACGTCGGTGTTAGGCCGTTCCAGGATGCAACATGTCTTGAATTGCTTCATCTTAGCGGCAATAGTTTCGGCCACTACTGATGCTAACTACCGAGAACGCCGGTGGTTTCACGTCGTAGCTTGAGCCTCAACCTACACAAGCAGTGGAGCTTCTCCATCGCTGCTTCACTGTTACGGAACATTGACTGGCCAGAACAATCGGTCTCGCAAGAGAAAAAACTCGACAAGATGGTGAGACACAAGTTATGTTTCGTTGATATTTGATCAAGCCAGTGATTGATGAATTCTTGGCACATATCCTAACCTTATTTATAGGCTAAAAGTTCAACGAAGAAGAAGAAGAAGAACAAAAGCTCGGAAGAGAACGAGAAGCTTTCATATGTTCATGTTAGAGCTCGCCGTGGTGAAGCAACATATAGGCATAGATTAGCAGAACGAGTATTTAGCATCTCACATATTTGCACAACTCTTTTCTTTTTTAATCTTAACCAGTAAACTAATTGCTAATTCATTACTAATGTTCGGATTATAGGCAAGAAGGGAGAAGATTAATGCACAGATGAAGGTGCTACAGGAGCTGGTCCCAGGCTGTGATAAGGTTTGTCTCTCAGATAATGACTTGCGATCAATATGCTATTAATCTTTAGGTCTTCGACTATGCTTAACGACAGAATACTTCTTAATAGATTCATTCACCTAAACGTAAGAATATTTTTGATGATATAGTTTTTTTGGTTAATTAATCAACACAAAAAGTGGATTGCTTTATGTTGTTTTTGTGAAGAAGAGTGATTTTGTGGTGTGCTAAAGTGGCCTTAAAGGTCTTATATTATTTCTTTGGTGGGCGACAGTATTCTCACAGGAAAAATTCTGGCTTGAAATGCAGCCTTCGTCAAGAACATAGTAATAAATGTTTTGAAAATTACTTGAAAGACGATTTGAGTAGGGATAGATTAATCTTCTCGCACATACTATGTTTTTTTTTTTGTAAAACAAACCTAGGGAAAGCAGAGTGCCTTCAAAGGTGATGAAGCAGACGATGCAGAAGAAGAGAACCATGATTTCTTCTATGATTCCGAAAGTGACCGTGTCTATTATGTAATTAAACTTTACTTTTCTTATTTGTCATTCGAGCCTCTGTTTGTATTGGATAGAAAATTCTTTTTTGAAACTCGGTGAGTTTACAGACTTTGAAGAGTCTGAGTGGAACTTCTAGATTGTTTGGAAGGTCTCAACTTCTCGGATGGGGCTAATGTGTAATTCTCTTTTTTTTCCTAACCTTCCTATGCTTTTATCAATGATACACAAGACACTAAAATCATGGAAATTGGTATGCCTTTTTGTTATATTCTACCCATTAACTAATAACCGTTGTCTAATATTTTCGTGACGAATCCATGAAGAACACTCCATGTTGGAGATATAAAAAGGTTCACAAATCGCAGTGACTACTACCAAGCAGACAAATAACTTGAATGTTGGCAAATTACAGGAGTACAAGACCACAGCTACATGTCACCCGAACAACATTTAAACTGGATTGGGCTCATGCTACTAATAAATATGAGCAACATATATGGTCTCCGTATACCTTTTCTAATTTCTGAATATAATTTCAACCACTACTTTTTCAGTTTTTCTTACAACATTTCAGACATTACTTTAACTTCTTCCCAATTATGAATCTGTATTTGGAGTTTTATTTAAATGTTAATAGTTGTAAAGTGGGCAAAATCAAGTTTTATTTAAATGTTAATAGTTGTAAAGTGGGCAAAATCCAAAAAATAATACAACCTTCCTACTTAAAAAATATGTTACATAGGGCGCAAAATGCATCAGCAACTCTACCAAAAAAAAAAAAAAAAACAGAATGCCAATACTACAAACCTCAACATAATAATTGTATAGTAACAAGCGCTGTTCAATATAGTAAAACCGAACCAAGATTAGACAATATGGTTTAGTTTTGGTACATATTATACAAATCAAATAACAAACCAAATATTTATGATTTTATTAAAAAAATGTAGGATTTGAATATGGTTTGGCTTATAAATGATTAACCGAATAAACTGAACAAAACCGTTTAACATAAAAACATGTAAACATGTATATATTTAACAACAACGCATGAAAATCTATATGTTATATAAGTTAATTTTTGCTAATAACTATTAACATATTTTTTTTACAGTAATAAAGAATGCCTAATTTGTAAAACACTTGAACTATATAATTAAGTAACAATTCATCGCAATCAAGACTTTATATTTTATAAATCATTTTTTTATTTTTGTTCATCGAATGAATTATATTTATTATCTCAAGCGGTGCTCTTAATCAACGCATACGTTGACTTAAGAATTGCCTTTAAGCGACACATACATCGACTATTAACCGTTTGTGTCCGAAGCGGTGCTTCATATATTTTATTAAAGTCCATCACTTTCTCCAACAAATATAAGAGACTCACTTTACAGCTGGTGCAAGAGAGTGAAAGAGAGGTCTAAGCACGCGAGATCAGTGTGTTCACTCGACACAGCAACAATAGACGAGAGAGAGACGAGATGACAGTGGGAACATTGTCGAGGAGCTCATCGATGACCTCACTGAATCAGATCACCATAAACTCCACCGACCAAGCAGAGTCCATATTCGGAGCAGCAGCTTCATCTAGCAGTCCTCAAGATGAATACACTTCGAGAGTCGAAGAATATCTGTCTGAAACATTCAATAACATCGGTTCAATGCAACCTTTAAATGATGAGATAGAGACTGAGATTGAGATTGAAAGTGAAGAAGATAATGAAAGGCGAAGGAGTGGAGAGACTAATGGTGAAGCTGGTGATACACTTTTTGATTTGTTTAGGAGGACTTGATCTTGTTTCTCCTTCTTCTTCCTTAGTGAAGCTTGGTAAAGTTACATTACTTTGATCAATAATTCTTTGCTCATCGAATAAATAGAATTATTTATTATGGGTAATTGACAGGTATTAGAATTATAGACCCGAACCGATCCGGACCCAAAAAGACCCGACCCATAACCGGCCCGAAAAATTATAGGTACTTATATGGGTCTAAAATTTAAGGACCCAAAAGACCCGGACCCGATAGGATCCGACCCGAACCCGACCCGAAGACCCGTATGCCCATGCCTAATGTTGACAACATGACCCTAAACTCTTATATTATGATCACAAACTAAATAATTATGTTTTTGTTGTATAAAATAAAATAAACCAAAAATTAAAGGTATATAAACCGAACCAAAGTAAATATAGATTTATAATGATAGTTTTATTTTACTAACCGAAATACCAAAAAAAACGAACCAAAACTAAATCAATTATATCTGGATTGAACATCTCTAATAACAACCATTTAAAAAATGATCAATATATTCCGTGTTGATGGTTATTAATATAGAAAAAGAAACTTACATTAAGAGAAGAAAAGTGAGTTTTATTTTCCGCTCAAAAAGGATATTGTAAATTTGTATATTTTTTGGGTGCACATAACAATGTGTGAATGGTCAGGTTTCTTGGCTAAGTGAACACATAGAAGCTTATTTATTTGCAAGACTCGGATTGTTGAGGTCTTGAGCCAAAATGTCTGGTACTATGTCTCTTCCACTCACTGCAGCAAAAATAAATAGACAGATCTCCCGCATTCTGCTGCGACCAATTTGTTAATCACAGTGTCACTGTTGTTATGTAATAAGGGATAAATGATTTTTTTTTATTTCCTGTATTTATGAAATTTGATGCAAAGGTGTAAAGTAGGCGACATCTGAAAGCCATAGGTAGAGATGATGTACCACGTGAAGCTTACATGGCCGTCCTAAAACTCGAAAATGAGGTTTTGTAACACTTTAAGTCGCTCGATAAAAAATTATCTTTCATTGCATGTATTTCATTTGATCTTTTTGTAATAAACTATGTCAAGAACTTTTACATGGATAGCTGGAAGGATACGGAGTCCCAAACTACGACTAGACTTATTGACCAACTCCACCAGTAAACATGCAGTATTGAGATAAACGTCTCCCTTTCGCATTCGTATCTGCTATCTTCATTTGCAATTCCAGTTAAATGGAATATCAAATATTATACAAGTGCATTAATATGAATTTAGACATCTCTTCTCATCTTCTTATCCATTTTGATAATAACTACGACTACACTAACCGAAACACAACTTCATCTCCTATAACATTTTAAACTACAATACCATATGTATCTTTAACATCCCCACGCTTGCGCGGAGCTTCGCCTCTAGTAAAAATAATCATCCAACAATTTTTCGTTATTTACAAATCCTCAAGTGATGCTTCGACACCAATGATTTTTTTGTACCTGTTCACCTGAAATGGTTCATAAAATCTAAACTGACCATGTTTGTTGTAGTTACTTATACGTTCTTTGTACATGCTCAAGTGAAGATTAAGACTCCACTATTGGTTCATGTACCTGAAAAGAATCATCAAACTGGTTTGCCTTATCATGTCAAAATCGAGCATTTAAACCAGTTGAACCAATTTATCAAAAATTTGAAGCCGAGATTCGGTTGCAACAATAATAACCGTTAGGATTTGTTATTTATTAGATTAGATGATTTAGCACATATCTACAATTATTTGAACGTTTAAAAAAGGATATTCCGAACATAATGATATTTAGCACATATCTATTATATCAAAACAAATGTCACAACCTTGATTCATGTGTGAATTTTTTTTTAAAAATAGACCAAATGGATCATTCCTAGAAATCAGTTAACATCATTTATTATTACTAATAATATAACTTATATATAACATGAATAATATAATTTTGTTCTCTAATAAACCAGAAACATAACCACAATATAATTTGATATCTTTTCATTTCAAAAATAAATAAATAAATATATATATATATATTAAAAATTCGAAAAATCTGTTTAGAAATATTTTAAAAAGATCTTAATTTTCAAAACTTATATGTAAATATTTTCACTAATTTCGTAGTTTGTTTTGAAATATAATTATACATTAATATATTCAGTTACCATTTATAAAATGAAATATAAATATTCTATTATATTTTTATCTATTATATAATCACAATCAATCATATTAAAATTTGTTATGTTGATCTAAATATTTTAAAAATATCATAATTTTCACAAATTTCGTATTTAAAATTGAACTATATATTATTATGCATTAATAAGTATACATTTATTGTTTACAATCCGTCACATATTAATTTTTTAATAACTAAAAATAAATACAATAAGATAAATATATAATAAGAAGCAAAAAATACATGTGACGGTTTTAAACAATTGATTATTTGCAACATGTAAAATATAATTTATTATATTTGAAATAGTTATAAAACATTAAAATTAAAAATGTATACCATTAGCGATATAAAATAAATAAATATATATATATATATACAATTGAAAATAATATCCCCACATATATATATACAGTGAAACTTTTATAAATTAATAATGTTGAGACTACATGAAAAATATATTTTTTATTAATTTATAGAGATATTAATTTATCGAGATACTAACTGAACCAAAAATTCAATTTGAGATTATAAAATTATATTAATTTTAGAGATTTTTAGTGTTTATTAATCTATCGAATATTAATTTATAGAAGTTCTATTATAATTGAAAATAACACTCGTACGGTTGCGCGGGTCGAGATCTAGTGAATGACTTAAAAAAGAAGCGATGGAGAAGAAGAAAAAAAATTTTATGAGAGAAAAGAAAATAAGAGTAAAAGTTATAGATGGATTATTATATAGAAGATAAAACAGTTTTAAATCATGATCACATTTTTTGAAAGTGGGTTAATGGGTTTGACAATCTGAGAAAATTTAGGAACTTTGTTATTTGGTGGTTTAGTTTTTTTCTAACGTGGTGTTGATGATTTATTGATTTGTAATTGTATTGATTTTAATAATTAAATTGATTTTAATAATTAATTAGCATTTTCTAAACATTTCCCATTTGTCAAGATTTGATTAGTGAAGTGACTTGTGCTTTAGTATATAGGGGATTTGAAAATAATTAAAAATTTATATTATTTACTTGCAACTATATTTATTCGTCCATATTTTTTATGTACTGTGGAAACATTTAAAATTTAAACTTTAACAAAACAGTTGTATTAATATATACTATTACTGTATGTCGTTCATAATTAGATTGTTGGTATCCGAATATTACAATATACTGTACTTACAAACCCAAATTGTAATTTTTCATTAAACTTTACATCAAATTTTACATCATCTAATATATAACATGCTATGTTAATATGACTTTTAACTATTAACATCTATTGTTTCAAATTATAATCTCTTTTTAATCTATTTACCCTGCGCAAGACGCAGGTTATCACCTAGTGTGGATTAAATGATCGGAAAATTTAATAGAACATTGAAAATTTGAATTATGCGAACAATAATAGTACTAAGTACATGTATAAGTTTTCGAGAGCTAAGTAGTGAACTAGTTCTTTAAAACAATACCTTTATCATCAAAATTTTGGAACAATGAATATGCCAGAATTCTCAATTGCTAAATAGTACGCTTTCCCTTTTAAAAGATAAATAGTTTGATTTTTACTTATAAAATTGTTATAGTTTTTTTTATCAATTGTTAGTGAATAATGATAAAGTATATTTTTAAAAATATTAATTAATTTATTAAATAATTGCTCATTAAAATTTTAATCACAAATATATATTTCCAAGTTTAATTTATTTTATTAATATTTATGAAAATGTGAAGAGCTATTAATTTTAAATGGAGTGTATAAAACTATACATGCATCAAATCAGCTGCCAAAATACCATTTTATCCATCCAATTAAAAATAACTTGAAAACTACCAACTAGATGACCAAATACGTGGGTTGCCGTCGGCCTCGTGGGATTAGTCTGGGCGAAGCCTGGGACCCCACGGTTATCAAAAAAAAAAAAAAAAAAAAAAAAAAAAGATGACCAAATACTCATGACAAAAAAAAGATAGACAAAATACTCCAATAGATTTCGCTTTCTGGAAGCCAAAACAAAATTACGGGGGACAACTAGTAAATATTAATTTAGTATCCGTTGTGGAAATTTGTGAAAGAAAGCGACTTTTTTTTCTTGTTTTAACTTCTGCCTCAAGAAAGTCAATCAATAAGACCAACTGACCAAAAACTTACGCGATGATGTAAAATTTTGTTCCTAGAAACTTCTTATATTCATTCACACTCTCTTAAGAGAATATAAAAAAATTCTGAGACCATGAGATTAAGTTCCAAAAAAAAAAAAGACCATGAGATTTGACCAGTTTTAACGCTTCATCTCATCAGATTGTGTCACATCCTTAAATCCAATTTTTAAATATTTTAGAAACGATTTTCTTTCCTATCAATTTTATTAAACAAATATTCTTGTCGCGTCAAGCCTTAAAAAAATTATTACAAGTTTCGTATATTAATACCAAGGTCGTCTCTCTTGTCTGTAAACCAAATCCTCCATAACCAAAAACAAAGCAAACAAAAAAAACCTTGAAACTCTCCTAATCTCACAAGAACAGCACAAAATAAAAGAAACCAAAGATCATCAACTAAAACAGAAATGATGAGTCCATGTAGATCTTCATGTTCTTTGCCAAGAAAATCAAGAAAAGCGAGCAAGAACCCTTATTCAAATCGTGGACTCGACAAATTCTCTAAGCTTCTCTCAGAGCTCGACGAGAAGAGACAGAGCATCTACTCCAAGAAGCTCGATTCTGGCGGCCCACCCCTTGTCAGATTCGTGTTCACAAGCTCCGGCGAGTGTGTTCCCGTCGTGATCAGATCATCTTATCTTCATAAACAGAAGAAGACTAAAGATGTTGTTGCTCCTGGTGCGGCTAAAGTCAAAGCAGTGGTCAACGAATCGAAAACAGAGGAAACGACGAAAACAGAGCCTGAAACAGAGGAGAAACAGAGCTGCGTTTTGAACGAGAATCTGAAGAAGGTAGCGAGACCGAACCGGTTCTTTCTGTTAGTATATATCTCATCTAGATAATCACATTTAATAGTTATCCGTATATGTTGTAATTATCTCTAAGATATGATCTCATCAAGATCTTGTACGACTTGTATATATACGCTGTATAGCTATCAATGAGAAGATACTTTTGAAACATATCTTACATGGTATCAGAGCATACGATCAAAACCTAATTTTTTCTCTTCTCTTTCAAGTCGTTCTCTTTAATCTTCATCGACATTCATGGCAAACTCCAACTCTGCCATCGCCGAACTGGCCCTTGTCTTCAACCCTGCTGACATGAAGACGTCGATCATCTCACTCAACATGAATGGGATCACCAAACTTACCTCAACCAACTTCATCACCTGGAGACTTCAAGTCAAAGCTCTACTTGAAGCACATGAACTCCACGTATTCGTAGACGATACGGATCAAACACCTTCGGAGACAGTCACAGACGCAGCAGGAGTCGTGACACCAAATCCAGCTCTTGCAGTATGGAAACGACAAGATCGACTCCTCTACAGTTCTATACTCGGAACTCTGACTCTCAACATTCAACCAGTCGTGGCTAGAGCAACGACAACTCGTGAGATCTGGAGCCTACTCCACAACATCTATGGCAAGCCGTCACGAGCACACGTCAAACAACTCAAACAAACTCTGAAAAAGAGTAGCAAAGGCACTCAGACAATAGCTGAGTACATGCGAGGTATCATTGCCAAAGCAGACGAACTCGCCCTCCTAGGAGCCCCTCTCGATCATGAAGACCTCCTTGATCACATTACTGATGGTCTTCCTGATGACTATAAAGCCATTATCGATATGGTGAATGGAAGAGATGTTCCTATCTCTTTGGAGGAGCTCCATGAGAAGTTATTGATTCGAGAAAACACACTTGGAATTACAGAGGAACCACCCAACTCCTCTGTACCCATAACAGCAAACGCAGCTCAAAATCGTCCCTCTCAGCA
The DNA here is from genome assembly GCA_026261945.1 of Hirschfeldia incana. Classification (NCBI taxonomy): domain Eukaryota; kingdom Viridiplantae; phylum Streptophyta; class Magnoliopsida; order Brassicales; family Brassicaceae; genus Hirschfeldia; species Hirschfeldia incana. Next base: position 30,366 of record JABCMI010000203.1, on the reverse strand, counting down.
ACATCAACAACGTGGGTCATCATCAGCTCGTGGAGGCTACCAAGGAAGGGGTCGTGGTTACCTTGGCAAGTGCCAAATCTGCGGCATCCAAGGACATAGCGCACGACGGTGTCCTCAATACTCGTCAGGCTCCACTCCACAATACAGACCCGGACCATCACCCCAACAACAACACCCACAATGGTCTGCTCATCCACCTCAGCAACAACCTCACTGGTCTCCACAAGCTCACTACACAGCTGCAAGTGCACACGACATGTCAATGTCACCTTGGCTACTTGACAGTGGTGCCTCACACCATATTGCTTCGGATCTAAGCAACCTGTCCCTTCATTCACCGTATCAAGGAGGAGATGATGTAATGGTTGGCAACGGAACTGGCCTCCCAATCACTCACACTGGTTCAACTACACTTCCCTCCTCATCAAAATCTCTAATACTTAATAATGTGCTATGTGTTCCTTCCATGAAAAGGAACTTAATATCGGTGAATAAGCTGTGTAAAACTAATAATGTCATGGTTCAAATGTCTCCCTCTGATTTTCAGGTGAAGGATCTAAGAACGGGGGACACACTGCTCAACGGACAGGCCAGTAAAGGAGTCTACGAGTGGCCAACTTCTTCTTCTTCGTTTTTTAATAATGCTTTGGCTTTCTCCTGTTTTAAAACCTCCAAATCGGGATGGCACTCTCGTTTAGGCCACCCAAATTCTCAAACTCTTAATCACATGCTTTCCAGTTTTCATTTACCTATTTCAAATGCTTCGTTTACTCCCTGCAACTCTTGTTTCTGCAATAAAACACATAAGCTTCCGTTTTCTACTACAACTTTGTCATCTTCTCGACCTTTAGACATATTATTCTCAGATGTTTGGACCTCCCCTGTTTTATCAGTTGATGGTTTCAAATACTATGTCCTCTTTGTTGATCATTTCACAAGATACACATGGATGTTTCCTCTCAAAACCAAGTCACAAGTGGCACATATCTTTCCTGCGTTCAGAATGCTAGTTGAAAACAGGTTCCAGACCAAGATCACGACTCTTTACTCCGACAACGGGGGTGAGTTCATTGCACTCCGCTCCTACCTAGCCACACACGGCATCTCTCACCACACCACACCACCACACACACCGGAACACAACGGAATAGCTGAACGCAAGCATCGGCACATCGTCGAAACAGGCCTGACCTTACTGCAACAAGCAAACATTCCAAACACCTACTGGAGCTATGCTTTTACCACTGCAGTCTACTTGATTAACCGTATGACAACCTCGGTGCTGGCAAACTCATCCCCCTTTCAGTCTCTCTTTCAGACGCCTCCCAACTACAGCAAACTACGCACCTTCGGTTGCCTCTGCTACCCGTGGATACGTCCGTATGGCACCACCAAGTTCACTCCACGATCAACACCATGTGTATTCTTGGGTTACTCTCTAACTCAAAGTGCTTTCATTTGTCTTGATGTTCCAACTTCCAGAGTCTATGTCTCTAGACATGTCCTGTTTCATGAGTCTATTTTTCCCTTTCAAACTCTTTCTAAAAACTCCTCTGTTTCAGACAACTCTGCTGTTACTAACTCCACTTTTCCTACAGCCTCTCGCTCTCCTATTTTTAGTCAACCACTTGCAGGTTCCTTGGCGCCTACGATAGCAGTGTCTCCTCCGATCTCAGACTCCTCACCACCTGCAACATCAGAGGCGACATCAACCTCAACATCATCGTCTACAACGACAAATACCGTCACCTCTATCGTCCCTGCAACACAACACACCAACAGTCATGCCATGACGACGAGGTCAAAGAACAACATCAGCAAACCAAACCGGAAATATGGCCTTGCTGCAATCCTCGCTGAACTTGTACCACCCAATCTCACAGAAGCACTGAAGGACAAACGGTGGAGACTTTCCATGAGCAATGAATATAATGCTATCATTCGCAACGGAACCTTTGACCTTGTTCCTCGATCACTAGCAACCAACATCGTCGGCTGCAGATGGATTCATCGAATCAAATATAACCCTGACGGTACTGTGAAAGAACTCAAGTCACGTCTTGTAGCTAAAGGATTCCACCAACGTCCAGGCATTGACTATCACGACACCTTCAGCCCTGTGATCAAACACGCAACCATCCGACTGGTGCTTGGCTTGGCAGTTGCACACAATTGGCCTCTCAAACAGCTTGACGTAAACAATGCCTTTTTGCAGGGAGACCTTGATGAGGAAGTATACATGACACAGCCACCTGGGTTTGTTGACAAAGACAAGCCTGATCATGTATGCAGATTACGGAAGGCCATCTACGGACTCAAGCAAGCTCCACGCGCGTGGTACAATGCGTTACGACTAGCTCTCCTCGACGTTGGGTTCACAAACTCCCTTGGAGACGCCTCTCTCTTCGTTCTCAGCTCCGGTAAACTCCTCATCTACGTCCTCATTTACGTGGACGACATCATTGTTACAGGCAACAACATGTCCACCATCTCAAGCTTCATCAAACATCTCTCCTCCCGTTTCTCTCTCAAAGATTTGGGTGATCTCTCATACTTCCTTGGGATGGAAGCTCACCGGACCAGTGCTGGTCTTCATCTCACCCAGACCAAGTACATCACCGACATACTTGCCAAAACAAAGATGAGCACATCTAAGCCTGTCTCCACTCCTATGCAATCCTCACAACGTCTCACTAACAAAGGCGGCGTTCACCTTGACGATCCTCTCACATTCCGTGCCATCGTAGGAAGCCTGCAATATCTATGTCTCACAAGACCTGACATCGCCTTTGCAGTTAACAGACTCTCTCAGTTCATGCAACATCCCACAACATTACATCTTGAAGCTGCCAAGAGAGTTCTGCGGTATCTTGCAGGCACAGCCCACAAAGGACTGTTCTTCACACGAAACACTCCTCTCACTCTTCACGCATTCTCAGATGCTGACTGGGCTGGCGATCAAGATGACTACACATCCACTGGTGCCTACATTGTCTACCTTGGCAAACAACCTATCTCTTGGAGTTCTAGGAAGATGAAAGGAGTCGCTCGCTCCAGCACAGAGGCTGAGTATCGAAGTCTCACATCTGCAGCAGCCGAAGTCATGTGGGTATCACATCTTCTCAGTGAACTCAAGTTCCCTATCACGACAACTCCCACTCTCTACTGTGACAACATCGGAGCAACATACCTAGCAGCGAACCCTGTGTTTCACTCAAGAATGAAGCATCTAGCCTTAGACTATCATTTTGTCCGAGAACTTGTGCAACGGAAGTTCCTACGGGTGTCACATGTTAACTCCAAAGATCAGCTGGCAGATGCTCTCACCAAACCATTACCGCGAGCTCACTTCAATGATCTTTTTGTCAAGATTGGTCTGTCTCCGACAAGTCCATCTTGAGGGGGCATGTTAGTATATATCTCATCTAGATAATCACATTTAATAGTTATCCGTATATGTTGTAATTATCTCTAAGATATGATCTCATCAAGATCTTGTACGACTTGTATATATACGCTGTATAGCTATCAATGAGAAGATACTTTTGAAACATATCTTACACTTTCTTGTGACTTTAATATTGGTTCTTGT
>JABCMI010000203.1:0-26274 GCA_026261945.1 Hirschfeldia incana | reverse complement strand
GTTACGTGGATTTTCTTGGACGAGGAATTAACCACGAACCTTTTGAAACACGTTTTTTTTGTTTCACCTAATTATCTTTGTGTGCTTAATTCCTCGCTAAATCTCACCTACCAGATTCGAAAAATCTATAAATATGAATGTTTGAACCTCATTTTAGACACACCAACAAGAAAAAAAAGAGTTAAAAAAAGTTATGTCCAGGTGCGGGAATATTTATGAGTTCCGAAGGTGAATGTATATGCATAGAGATGGTAACGGGAGAGTGACGAAAGAATTCCTTACGGGGATGGAGACTTTTATGCATCAAGCAGATTCTACATCGCTCGCCCAAGAAAACGGTAAGATATTCTGCCCTTGTAAAAAATGCAACAATTCGAAATTAGGAAATCGTGAAAATGTTTGGAAGCATTTAATAAATAGAGGTTTCACGCCAAATTACTATATCTGGTTTCATCATGGAGAAGGTTATAATTATGATCAAAATGAAGCTGCTAGTAGTAGTAATAGCAACTTTTAGGTAGAACTGGTAGATCATCATCTGGTTAACGAACATAACCATCAGGAAAGAGCAGATGGTAGATTGTGATAGGGTTCATGATATGGTAGCTGATGCATTCGTAGCTCATGATGAAGATGAGGAACCTAACATAGATGCCAAAAAGTTTTATGATATGTTGAATGCAGCAAATCAACCACTTTACAGTGGTTGTAGAGAAGGTCTATCAAAATTATCGTTGGCTGCTAAAATGATGAATATAAAAACGGATCACAATCTACCTGAAAGTTGCATGAATGAATGGGTAGACTTGTTTAAAGAGTATTTGCCGGAAGGCAATGAGTCTGCTGATTCTTACTATGAGATTCAGAAGCTGGTCTATAGTCTTGGGTTGCCTTCGGAGATGATAGACATTTGCATCGACAACTGCATGATCTACTGGGGAGTTGATGAGAAGTTAGAAGAATGTCGATTCTGCAAGAAGCCAAGATTCAAGCCGCAAAGACGGGGACGTAATAGGATACCGTACAAAAGGATGTGGTACCTACCAATCACAGATAGATTGAAAAGATTGTATCAATCAGAGGAGACTGCTGGAAAGATGAGATGGCATGCCGAGCATGCTCAGACGGATGGTGAGATGAGTCATCCATCAGATGCAAGAGCCTGGAAATATTTTAACAAAGTATATCCGGAATTCGCTAGCAATAGCCGGAATGTGTATCTCGGTTTATGCACATATGGTTTTAGTCCATTCGGAATGTCAAGGAGACAATATTAATTGTGGCCAGTCTTTCTTACGCCATACAACCTGCCACCGGAGATGTGCAATTTACGGGAGTTGATATTGTTGACCATATTAATACCTTGTCCAAACCATCCAAAAAGGTCTCTGGATGTTTTCTTGCAACCACCTATAAAAGAGTTGAAGGATTTGTGGTTTACGGGAGTGAGGACGTATGACTGCTCAACAAAGACGAATTTTACGATGCGAGCGATGCTTTTGTGGACCATAAGTGACTTTCCTGCCTATGGGATGTTGTCTGGATGGACAACACATGGTAGATTAGCTTGTCCATATTGTAATGGTTCGACAGATGCGTTTCAACTAAAAAATGGTAGGAAGACAAGTTGGTTTGATTGTCACCGTCGATTTCTTCCCGCTGACCACCCGTACCGAAGAAACAAGAAATTGTTTAAGCACAAAAGGGTTGTCAGAGACACACCTCCTCCATATCTAACTGGAGAACAAATTGAAGCGTAACTCGATTACTATGGAGCATTGAAAACAGCTCCGCGTGGTGGTAATTGGCATGTCCCCGGTAATATGCCTGATTCTTATGGTGTTCATCACAACTGGCACAAGAAGAGTATATTTTGGGAGTTGCCTTATTGGAAGGATCTTCTTCTGCGCCACAACCTTGCTGTGATGCATATAGAAAAGAATTATTTTGAGAACATCATGAATACAATATTGAATGTCTCAGGGAAGACAAAAGACAACATAAAATCGAGGTTGGACTTGCTAGACATTTGCGCAAGAAGTGAGTTACATATAAAAAGCAATGGACAAGTTCCGGTTCCCATATTTCGATTGTCTTCAAAAAAAAAGTCGGTGTTGTTCGACTGGGTTGCATCAGAAGTGAAGTTTCCCGATGGGTATGTTTCAAATCTCTCAAGATGTGTTGAAAAAGGTCAAAAGTTCTTCGGGATGAAGAGTCATGATTGTCATGTCATTATGCAACGACTACTTCCATTTGCATTTGCGGAGCTACTGCCAACTAACGTACATGAAGCACTTACATGTATATATATATATATATATTAATAGAGTTATTTTAAAATGGTGTAGTTTGCTATTATATATGACTAATAATGTACATGTGTTTCATTGTATTTGGAATATATACAAGGCATTGGAGCATTTTTCAGGGATCTGAGCACACGCACTCTTAAAGAAGAAGTCGTCGAACAGCTACAGGAGAACATTTCCATCTTACTGTGCAAATTGGAGAAGATATTTCCACCTGAATTTTTTGACGTCATGGAACACCTAGCTGTCCACCTCCCATATGAGGCATTACTTCGTGGACCTGTACATTACGGATGGATGTATCAGTATGAACGAGCAATGAAATATTTGAAGGGAAAAGCAAAAAATCTTGCGAAAGTTGAAGGTTCTATAATTGCGGGAAGTTTGACAGAAGAAACTTCTCACTTCACATCGTATTACTTTGCGTCAAAGGTACGTACTAGAAAAAGAGCTCCAAGAAGATACGATGATGGTGGTGTCGCACCAACATATGCAGTTGCCGGTGTTCCTGACATCTTTAGCCAGATAGGTCGACTCGGTGGAAAATTAAAAGTGGTTTGGTGGTCGAGTGAAGAAGACGCTCATAGTGCACACATCTATATTCTACTCAATTGCGATGATCATTTGATGCGTTATTTTGAAAGGTAACATATATTGTCAATTCTAAATACATATATAAGTTTAATTTTAAATACATATAAGTATATTAATGTCCATAAAATTTGTGATTTTATAGCATGTTTGTTTCTCAAGTCGAAGAAATATTCCCAGGTATATCTACAAGTGATGTAGACAAAAGAAAAGATCAACACTTTATTAAGTGGTTGAGGACTCAGGTATTACTCTAACTTTTAAATATGCAGATTTTTCCATTCATTTTACTATAACACACTCTTAATTTTGCAGGTTGATTATGAAGACGATCCAGATTATCCTAAGTGGTTACATGAAGTAATTCAAGCTTCACGAGTAAAGGTCACCACATCACAGATGTATTTCACACGAGGCTATACTTTTCACACATATGATTATGGTAGGCAGCGGGCGACCAGTAACTATGGAATATGTGTGAAAGGCGAAACATATTTTTACGGTATCTTGACGGATATTATTGAAGTGGAATTCCCAGGAATATTAAAGCTGAAATGCGTTATTTTCAAATGTGAATGGTTTGATCCTGTAGTGGACAGAGGTGTCCGGTTTAACAAATTTGGTGTAGTTGATGTCAATGGTGGACGAAGGTACATAAATATATATTTTGTTGCCGTAGATGACATGTATATATTAATATTTACGTTTTTCTTATTTTGCAGGTACGACAAATTCGAGCCTTTCATCTTAGCTTCAGAAGCAGACCAAGTTAGTTTTCTTCCATACCCCCGAATGAGAGAATCATGAATAAATTGGTTAGCCGTGATAAAAGTTACACCTCGAGGACGAATTATTGGTGGAGAAGAACCACCATTGCAAGAAGAACAGATAAATATCGTCGAGCAAGCTGAACAACAAATTGATGACATCCTTCTCATAGATCCGCATAATGAAGAGTATGAAGATGTTATGGATGATGCCACAGACGAAGTTGTTGATGACGAGTTTAATAAAAATGATGATGTTTCTAGTGATGACGAGAATGACAATGTATCTGATTGATGTATCTGTTTTTCGAATTAATCAATAAAACTATTTAGATAATTTTTATTTTTTCAAAGTATTAACCCTAAAACTTTTAACTTTCTATACTTTTTACTAAAAAAAAGAAGAGAAGAAAGATACTGGAGTCAAATATGGCAAAACCTACGCAAATCGAATTCGCAAGGTTTTACTATATGTAACCCCAATATCTTCTTCACTTCTTTTTTTTTTTCAAATCTTTCTAATTTCAAACCCAAATTTCTAAGTTTATTATGTGATTTGGGTGATTGTGTGGGATATGAGGAAAGGAAACACCCATATATATAGAAAAAAGTTTAGTCGCTATTTCCACGTAATCAGCTTTCCTTGCCACTTCCTCGCCACCTTACGTGGAATTCACGAGGAAATATTTATTTATTTTTAATATTCCTCATTATAGCCACGTCAATTGGCGAGGAAGTGGCGAGGAAATGTGTTGCTTTTTTTGTGTGGGATACGATACAGCGAAACAGCCATGTATTTAAAGCGTATACTCGCTATTTCCACGTCAACTCATTTCCTCGCCACTTCCTCGCAATATGACGTAGACTTAACGAGGAAATGTTCAAATCCCTAAATCAACACATTTCCTCACCACTTCCTCGCCAAGTGACGTGGACTTAACGAGGAAATCTTCAAATCCCTAAATACAAACCCTAAACCTTAAACCATTTCTCCCTTTTCCTCGTTAATACCACGTCACTTGGCGAGGAAGTGGCGAGGAAATGTGCAAATCCCTAAAATCTGAAACCCTAGCCTTAAACCCTAAATACATCATATATTCTAAATACATCTTCCTTTAAACCAAAATATCTTCAAACCAATCCAAATTAATTCCAAATTCTATCTTATCCAAAATATACAATATTAATATCTCTTATTTACAATAGAAACTTATCATATTTATAATTTTAGATAATCTTACAAAAATATGTTTAGAGTAAGTTTAATAGATTTGAAAATAAGGTTTATATTTTAATTCAATAAAAAATAAAAATTAAATTTTTCAAAATTTTATATAAACATTTTTAAAGTTGTTTCTAAAGTATTTTCTATTTGGAAAACTAAATGTTGAAAAGGAAAAAATAAATTTAGAAATAGAGAAGATTGAGGAAAGATGATGATTTGAGAATATATGAAGTAGAAGATATGAAAGATGAGATTATATGTTTGGGGTTTGAGATTTTAGGAGTTTAGGATATGGCCTCAGTATTTCCTCGTAAACAAAAACACCGGCCTCGCTGTTTCCTCCTCTCAAAAACACGGGCCTTGGGCTTTCCTTGTTACTTAACGAGGAAATGGCGAGGAACAGAAACACAAGCCTTGGGCTTTCCTCGTTAATTAACGAGGAAATGGCGAGAAACCCTAAACTTATATATACGCGAAACCGCGAGGTCTCCTCATTTCTCTCCATTTCCTCTCCTCTACCTCTCCAATATGGTAAGCATCTCTCTTTCCTCTCCTAGTATAGTTTAGATTAGGTGGTTAGTTTAGGGAATTTAGATTAGGTGGTTAGTTTAGAGATTTTAGATAGGTTAATGGAATATTTAATTATATAAATTAGTAATAGATTTTAGTTTAAATGTTGATTTTAATTTTGTTTTTTTTTTCAGAGTATTCGCGGTAATAAGCGCACTCTTCATTACGCACAGATGTTCGGTCCGCCGGGTAGCCGGTTAGACCCGCCATCTGTTTCAGGTCCCGGTTCTTCTAGCAGTCAGCCGGAGACTGTCCCCGAGACTCAGTATTCACACAGAGTCTCGCCTCCTCTGATGGCTCCTCCTCAGATGGCAGCTCCTCATGTGCCGCCTCCTCAGATGCCCGCAAATCAAGTTCATACTGATTTGCAGGTGCCGCCGAGTGCCCCTTACTCTCAGTACACTGTCGAGGACATTCTCGCAATGCCAGGCAGAGAAGGCTTACCGATCATAGACCCCGACCGACCAGAGGGAACTATGTGGTAAGTTAAATTATTTTATATTTCTAAAAGACTTGTATAAATAATTTTAAGTTAAAATATTTTATATTTTTTAATGTTCTTTTCAGGTTTGGGGTTGACGGACGACTTGCAACGGACGTAACCGACACGATGAAAGGTTACTTCGTGTTGCTACATCCTAACTGGAAACTAACTCCGATCCACGTTAGAAGGACGTGGTTCAAAATGTACGCTGTAAGTTATTTTCTTATTTTTAAATTTTTAAATTCTCATAAATTATTTACTAATTTAATTTTTTTTGGCAGCAAAAATATAATTGGTCTTTGGAGGTCACGGAGAAAGTGCGGCAAGCGTTTTACGAGAAGGTGAAACCACGGTTGCTGGACACGGTCTCCAACTGGAAGGGTGACTGGATCGTGAAGGGTTATGAGCACGGCAAACCCTCTGAGCTCACCACAGATGTCTGGGATGGCCTCATCGCCTATTGGAAGGATCCGAACTCCATCAGAGTCGCCCAGTCTTGCTCTAACTTCCGTAACTCAGTTGATGAGAACGGCCGTAGAGCAATGCTACACTCTACGGGCCAAAAACCCCACGCTGCTATCCGTTTGGAAATGGTACGTTATTAAATTTTTTAATTTATTATTTTTATAATTAAAAATTAAACAAATTTTATTCAATGTTTATAGGCCAAAGAGTTGGGACGCATGCCCACTCTTCTCGAACTTTACGACCGCACCCACATGAATAAGCGGGCCAGTTCCTAGATGAAAAGTCCGAGCAAATCTACAACGAGGTGGCAGCTCGGGTTGCGGATCGTGAGAACCAGCTCACCCAGGAGTCGCCCGACGGATTGCCTGTCAGTTTATCCGTTCCTGAAGTCGATCAGATTTACGAGGAGGTAATCTTTTTAAAATTAAAATTAAAATTATTACTTTTAATTTAAAATTTTAATATATATATATATATATATATATATATATATATATATATATATATATATATATATATTTTTTGTTTTTTTAAGGTTGCCCCGAAGAAAAAAGGGCGTACGATGGGGATTGGTTCTGTCAACGATGTTTCGAGAGCGACATCGTCTTATGGTCAGAGACGGGAGGACGAAGTCTCTCAGCTACGTACCGAGTTGGACTCGACAAAAACGGAGCTGGCCTCGACAAGAAATGAGCTGGCCTCGACAAGAACGGAGTTGACCTCGACGAAAACTTTGTTCACAGCTCGTATGGGTGGAGTGGATGACTTTTTGGACGTGATAGCCGCCACAAATCCGGAATGGGAAGCATTGTTGAGGACCATGCGAGAACGAAACCCTGTTCCAGGCGAGCCACCCGCCCCCATCCCACATAACGAGGAAGATGTCTCGAGGAGGAGCGATGAATTCTATCAGGCGATGCACGAGCTTTCTTAGTTTTTTTTCTATTGTTCTTTTTTTTTATGAATGCAAAACTTATAACATATTTATTGATAAATATTAATAAAATAAATAATTTTAGATTTTTTAATTTTTTAATTTATAATTTTAAAATAAATTTACTTTTAGTAATTATTATTTGAATATATTTTTAAAATAAGAAAAATAAAAAACCACGTAAATTCGAAGCTATCTTACGAGTCTTTTACGTGGAATATTAACGTGGACTTAACGTGGAAAACAGGTCGTGGAATCCACGGGGAAATATTTTCGTGGTTTTAACGAAGAAAACAGGTCTTGGTAATTACGTGGATATTACGTGGAATACTTTCCATGGTATTTTCGTGGTAATTACGTGGATATTACGAGGAATGTCAGCGATGTCTTTACGTGGATATGTCACGTGGTGTTTACGAGGAAATCTTTACTTTGTCTTTACGAGGAAATATATGCCTAGCTAATTAACGAGGAACTGGCGAGGAAATATATTTAACGACAAATTAATTAGGACGAAACGGGTTCCTCGTTAATTCCTCGTAACAGCACTTTTACGATGAACTCACGAGGAAATTAACCATCGTAAAATAATTGTTTTCTTGTAGTGTTCTTACTTTTTCATTTTTAAGTTATTAAATATTTGCTATTTTAAACTAATATGCTCACTACTTAAATGAAACAAAATTAAAAATAAAAATATATACATTTTATTTATACAAAATAATTTATTTTTAGTAAAGATTTTAATTGGTTGCTTGAATGTATTAATGTATATGCTTTTAATTGAACCATTTCATATTAGAAAGTTGTATATTTTAAAAAGAGTTAACCATGGGTCTCTTTGATATTATAAACTTTTAAAAATTTATATATGGTTCTTTCATCCTTCCCTTCACCACTTGTTTTGTTTTTAATTACTTTTTCATCGGAAAATGTCATCATTTTATTAGAAAAAAATTAATGGCGGTATTTATTCCTAATCTCTAAACTAACGAGCACGATTTCATTTAGGATTTAGTGTATGACTTTGTAAATTCACTTACAGAAGTCTACATATTGTGAAGAGTTGCATCTTTTAAAAATCTTGATCGACCACTGAACCCTTTCATAACAGAAAGGTTGTGTCTTTTAACAGATTAAACAATGAATCTTTTCATAATAGATTAACAAATTCATATAAAGTTTCTTCATACTTTCCCTCACTATTTTTTCTTATTAATTCACTTTTTGTATGGAGTTATTTACAATCAGAAAATATCATCTTTTCAGAAACTCAATTTCTGAGTTAAGCACATTTTTGTGAATTATGAATCCCCCTCCCCTTGAAAAGGTTTTCTGGAAAGAAAAAAAGAAGAAGAAGATGGAACAACACTTGAGAGAGAGATAGATCATCAAACTGTTTTAGCAGAGGATATGTCTTAATTCGGGAAACCTTTTTACACGTCTCTTTTAATGTTTAGACGGCTTACTCTTTCACATGTTTCTTTTAGTTTTTGAACAACCTACCTTTCACACTTTTAAAAATATCTATGAAGACACACCGTTTTAGATTCTAAACCTCCCACTTGAGAAAAAGTGGTTCAAAAACCAAATAAAACGAAAAAATGCTTATTTTACAATTTTTTTTACCAAATAGAGAAACAAAAAGAGTGAGAGAAATATATATTTTATCTTATTGTTTTGCTTATTTTCGAATACCATTTATTTCAAAAAAAATATTTTGAGAAACTTTCAGATTATTTGACATCTTATTTTTATCACATAATTAATATGTACATATCACTCAAATTTGTATATGACAAAAAAAATGCATGAGATAAATAAATAAAAAAATAAAATAAGTAAAAAGGATAAATATTAGGTGTAGACATATTTTTAATATTGTCAAAATAATTTAAATTTTTATTAATGAAATCATATGCCCGCGCGAATGCGCGGATTCGTTTTCTAGTGCTAGTAATTGGAATACAAACTATGTTGGTTTTCCATTTTATCGGAAGTGAATGCGCTTGGGCTTTAATTGATCCGTTGTTATATGAGGTTTGGATAACGTAGTGAAGCTGTTCCACGAAATTTCTAAGTGCGACTTGATCTCTTGCACATCTTTAAGTTTGTCTAGGGAGAGAGAGGGTTCTCATGAATAAATTCGTATCTGTGTACCTTTTGTGGATTGAGATTCTTGAGTTGGTATTCTCTCTGCATTTCTTTTACTTGTCAAGCGACTAGGCTTTGAATTTCTCCGTCTATAATTTGCCTTCACACTGAAACTCTTGAAAATTTCTAATGGACTTGGCCTCAACCTTTCTAACGAAAACTCTAGAAAAGCAGGAGACTTATGGCTGAGATCAGTTGTGTTATTTTGAGTACCAAGTGGGGTCCAAAATCTAGTCTGAATATTCGCAGCAAGTTAATGGGCAAGTTACTGAGATGCAACGTCATACGACAACTGGTTGCGGTCTGCTCAAAAGATCCAAATGGCGAAAATAAAGAAAGTGAAAGGAAGTTTGATCAGTGTCTCATGGGTGTGTGTCGATATGGTATTTTTCTTGAAATTTCACTAGTATCTATAACAGAAGAGGTAAACCAAAGCACCTGATTGGTCTGAAATGATAATGTCTTATTTGTTAAGGATCAACAAACAAAAAACTATTTTACAGGTTGGAAGGTGCTTTTTTTTTTGCAGTCGAGTTACTTGTTTACTTTCAAGTCCAGCATCTGCCGGGTTCAAACCGTGATGTTTAACCCCTGGATAATGTTGGAAACCATTTTGGGGGATCAACTTTTTCGTATGGAAGATTAATATGTAAGTTTTTAGATCATTAAGAGGTAGATATGGTCATTTCTCTAGTTAGTTTTTCGAAAATCACATATTCTATCTTCAGTACATAAGGAAATATTCATAACCTGAGTATTAGTATGGCTTGGTGAAGAACTGGTTAGCAGTGCTGAAGGTACAAGGGCTTTAGCTTTGGAGCTTTCCGTGAGTTTGAAGACAAATCTCTTCTCCACTTGGCTGATGGATGAAGTGAGTGTTTTGCTACATAAACAACATTGTTTTTGCTTCCCCGGCTACCTAGTGGTTACCAATATCTATCTAAACCCTCCGTATAGCTCTATGTTAGTTGTAACTGTATAGAGTCAAGTTGTTAGTTTTTCTGTACGATAGCTGATGTAAAGCTCTATATAAACACTTGTAAATCATTTGGTTTAAGGTTAATGAGAAAACAGCTTTATTAACTAATACCTTTTTCCTTCTCTTCCATGTGGTTTGTTGTTATTGCGTGTAGACTTTTGGATGCAGTATCGTGGATCTCGGTGAGGTTTGTTGACATATTCCAACAACCTAGGAGTTTGGTAGGATCAATTATGTGAGCGTCATATCTGAAAGGGTGAAGGTTGATAATGGGTTTTATATTTGTAACTCTGAGAAATTCACTTCCAAAAAGATGCTTTTCTGGAAGAAAAACGAATGGCTTTGCTGGTCAGATCGAGTTTTTTCTAGCTACTGAGATTTGTTTTTTTTTTCAATCGAACTCTCTGTTATGTAAATCACATAAGGGTTAAGATTTCTCGCCTTGTTTGTTGGAGCATGGAGTCTTTTAATTTTTACGTGACTATTGGCTGATCACCTTCTGTTCTGTCTGTGCTTCACGGGATCCTATAAACATTGAGTTGAGCCGGGAGGAATCACTGAGCAGCAGCATGGCAATAACTCGCAAACTGACAATAAATCTCAACAAGTTTCTGCAAGTAAGGCTCCCTAAGAGGAACAGATGCAATTAGGAAATCATTGTAAGATACGATGGATTAGATCACTTGGTGTATTATAGGCGTCCTAATACATTCTCTACAGGATAGGCTTAGCAAAGGAGATGCAGGGATGAAATATACCTAAAACTTCGTACAAGCACTGGTAAGTTCTTTCTTACGTCCACAATCATAATTACAAACTAGATTTTGACCCGCGGTTTCAAACCGCGGAATAATTTTTTGAAACAATTCAAATTTATTTGATATAAATTTGTATTTTTATTGTATTTACATTTGGATGTTATTAATGAAACGTGATATTGAGTATTTTAAAATTCGTCCCAACCCGCTGTTAAATTGATAAATTTTGTGGTCTCATATATTATCCGGTTTAGTTTTGAATAAAAAATATTTAAAGTTCTTATAAAACTCATAATAACAACTAATACTCAGGATCTGGCTATCGGTTGAACTTATTTTATTTGTCGACTATCGGTTGAACTAATAGATGATCCAATATGCAATCCGGTTTGAATTAAATTATTATAGTTAGAGTATTCTAATATAGATTCATAAATGTTTAGATGAATGATGGATATATAATGAAAGTGATGTTCCAATTTTAATACAATTTTAGTCAAACTAAATTTTCTTCTTGTTGCAAGCGTAATGGATCAATATTTGAGAGAATGCATAGTAAAAATGAAATATATTTGAGATCAACAATCTATATATGTCTATTACAATTTACTGATTTATGTTTGTAAATATAATTTTTTCATTTCTTTAGTAAGTTTACTTTTGTTATTCACATGTTATTAGATTTCTTTGATGTTTTTTATGACTTATTTTAAATTTGAAAGTTAATTTCATTAATCGCATTAATTTTTATTTATATTTTTATTATATATTAATTTTTATTTATATTTTTCTTATATGTATATATAATTTTATTTTACAACTAATTAAACTATTGACACATACTCTCTTGCATCAACTGATGTTTTAATGTAGTACTAGATTCTGACCCGTCCTCTCTGGAGGACGGGTATACCTTTTGTTTTACATTTTATTTAAAAAAATAATTTTATATTTATATTTTTAATTATTTTTTTCTTTGTAATCATATTTGTGTAAAATATTTTTTTCTAAAATGATGAGTAAAAGACTTTAATTTATTTTATTAAAATAGTTGGACTAAATCTATATTAGTAGATTCCCTTAAAGGACGGGTATATATATACCTAAATTTTTAATTTTTATATTGTGTTATCTGTAATCATCTTATTGTTTAAAGTGGTTAGAGTTATTATATAGTTTGATGCAATTATAAAAAAAATTAGATATAACGTTTCTCAATTGGACATTTTAGAGATGGGCAAAAAACCTAAATCCGAAAAACTGAACTGAACCGAACCCGATCCGAAGAAGTAATACCAAACCGAACTGAAATTGATTCAATATCCGAATGAGTTCAAGTTTTTGGTATTTAAAGAATTGAAACTGAACCCGACCTGAACCGAAGTATTTCGGATTGCCGAATATATCTGAAATATATTTATATAGCTATATATATTAATTATTTTAGATTTAATGTATATTAAAAACATTCAAAATATATAAGATATTTTTTAGTTGTTCAAAATACTTGAAAATATATACGAATAGTCAAAAGTACATGTCTAAAATAGCTAAAGTATACTCAAGACACTAAAAATACTTAAATTATATATTGATTCTCAAACTAAATATTCAAACGGGTATACCTTTTGTTTTACATTTTATTTAAAAAAATAATTTTATATTTATATTTTTAATTATTTTTTTCTTTGTAATCATATTTGTGTAAAATATTTTTTTCTAAAATGATGAGTAAAAGACTTTAATTTATTTTATTAAAATAGTTGGACTAAATCTATATTAGTAGATTCCCTTAAAGGACGGGTATATATATACCTAAATTTTTAATTTTTATATTGTGTTATCTGTAATCATCTTATTGTTTAAAGTGGTTAGAGTTATTATATAGTTTGATGCAATTATAAAAAAAATTAGATATAACGTTTCTCAATTGGACATTTTAGAGATGGGCAAAAAACCTAAATCCGAAAAACTGAACTGAACCGAACCCGATCCGAAGAAGTAATACCAAACCGAACTGAAATTGATTCAATATCCGAATGAGTTCAAGTTTTTGGTATTTAAAGAATTGAAACTGAACCCGACCTGAACCGAAGTATTTCGGATTGCCGAATATATCTGAAATATATTTATATAGCTATATATATTAATTATTTTAGATTTAATGTATATTAAAAACATTCAAAATATATAAGATATTTTTTAGTTGTTCAAAATACTTGAAAATATATACGAATAGTCAAAAGTACATGTCTAAAATAGCTAAAGTATACTCAAGACACTAAAAATACTTAAATTATATATTGATTCTCAAACTAAATATTCAAATCAAACCAATTTATATGTTAATTTTAGGTATTTTGACCTATGCTATTCTAATTTATATGTAATATCTATTTTTGTTTATAGATTTTGTGAAAATTTAAATATATCAGGAATTTTAATTTTTTAAAAATTATTTTAATAGGTTATATGAACCCAAACCGTACCCGCAAAGATCTGAACCGAATTCGAACCAAAATTTAAAAATACCTAATATGTCTGAAATCTTTGAACCCAAAAATTCAAAATCTGAATAGAACCAAACCGAACCCAATGGAGGTCCGAACGCCCACCCGTAGAATATTTAATAAATAGTTTTTAATCTATTGAAAACCTGTTAAATTAAATAAATTTATAAGAATATTTATTTCTATTAAAAGTCCACTTAGACCTCTCCCCCCTCCAATAAACCATATTTAAACATCATGTGTGTTGTGAATTGATAAAACTAATGTCTATAAAAAATATTTAAAATTTAAATAAGTTAATGTCTGGTTGAGTAAATCCTAGATTTTTAGGAAATTAACCTAGTCTAATTACCTAAGAACATCTTTTGTATAAAATAATCATTAAACAAAATTTAAACTTTATATACATATTTCAAATCAAAATATTAATTTAAATTTAATTTATATAAAAATTCATTCAAAAATATACATATATTCAAAAATTGATTTTACTAAAATGTTCTCCAGTAACCACAATAAAATGTTCTAAAAATATAAAAAAAAATATAATAGAAAGCCCAATTTCAAACACTAACTTAAGTTTTAAAAATATAATATATATGATGATACATATAAAATAATATTAATTATATGATTACTTATATGATGGTACCTATAAAATATAATTAATTATATAATGACAAATACATGATATATAATAGTGACATGAAAAATAAATAGCAACATATTTTAGATAAAAAATAATATAGAGAATATTATATTATCCTTATAAGAAAAACAAAATAACATTAATACAAAATAATAATATAACACTATCTACTTATACCAAATATATATATATATATATATATATATATATATATATATATATATATATATATATATATATATATATAAAAGATAAAGTAAATATCCGTGCGGGTGCACAAATCAAAATCTAGTAAAACTTTTACTTTAAAACTGAATCCCGTATTTATATTATTGATTTGAGCATTGACTATTTTGCAATTGTTTAAAATGTATTATTAAATTATTGTCATATGAAGAATTATTACACATGATTTTGACACATGTCTTTTAAAATTATTTTCACCAAATAAATGTGGCATGATATATTAGAAAGAAGACATGTTATATATTTAAACATAACATGGATTTACATTCAGTGCTGATTTACTGTCATAACATGAATATGACAGTAAATTATACATCACCATTAAAGTAATTATATTCAAATTTGAAATTAAATAATCTAAATATTTTATTTTTTTTTGGAAAATCAATAATTTCAATTTTGTAATTATCAATTTTTCTTACCAAAAACTATTTTCCAATTTTCTATGATTTTTTAAATTATATTTTTATTCTTAATATTATTAGTTTTTATATATCTACAAGTTTCAGAAATAATTTTTAGTTTTACTTTTTGATAATTATAAAACTCTTCTATCAATTTATTTAATTAATTTTATACAAGTTGATTAGTTAAATGACGGCTGACAAAAGAAATTGATTTAATTTATATTTAACCCAAAAATAGATAAAATAATAAAAAAATGTTTTATTTATATTAATTTTAAATTCAATTAAATCAAAATTTTATTTCAAATAATGGTAAAAATAATAACATTTTAATTTTAAATATAATTTTAATTAAAAAATTTCATTGCTGCACATGGTACAGGAAAACACCTAGTGTAATAGATCAGATAATTAACATAGAAAATAACTTCAGAGGTAGATGTTTCTTACATTTTTGTCGGTTAACACCATCTCAAAGATGCACCACACTGGTGACTAAGTAAAATCTATGTATGAATCATTTTTACTACAGCTCTCAATGCAGATTTGAAAGGTTTAACCCCATTTAAATTGCTTATTATGATTTTGAATTCAATTAGAGATAGAGAACAATAAAAACTTTGAGAGATTGAATGCTTCATGATGGATGGTCATATTCATATACTTGTCTACGATGAAAAAAACAGTAAATCGTAAATAAAAAAATTATACTTAGGAATATTCTAGGATTTCAATACATACACTAAATTTAATTTAAAATAACAAATTATTATTGGTTTTTTCAAATGATTAAAGTTGTTATTTTTATTTAGGATAGTAGAATTAGTTTTGATTTTATACCAGATTTTATCAAAATCTATATAATTTGATCCAAAAACAAAATGCTGCTGGATTTAACCGTTAATTTTTGTTTGTACATTTTGAAAATAGAAAATATTAAAAAAAATGCATATACTTAGGAATATTCTATGGATATAATTGATTTGAGATCATTAAGTTACAACAAATATATTATTAATGTGTTTTTGTATGATTAAATTTGTAAAGTTCAGATATTATACCAGAATGTAGGGGAATCCCCCAGAATGTAGTATCTGTGAAGATATGTTCATTTTTTTTATTAAAATATGATAATACCGTATATAAAAGCAAATTTAAAAGTCCATCTTCTATAAACATATAAACGTGGTGTTTTGAACAATACAAAAACCTATATTCATATATTGTTTTTATAGCTTGAAGATAATCAAATTCATTCTACAAAGAACATGTAAATAGGCTGATATAAACTGATTATGAATATAAATGTTCAAGTATTTTTCCTGCATATAATGTTGAATCTATAGAAAATTATGTTTACAGAAGAAGCTGGTGAGATGGAGATGTTATAAATGTATAAAGCATTAAATTGCATTAACACATATAGTCACAACAATTTCAATAATTAAAATTCTGATAAAACACTATAAAAGCCACGGTTTAGTGATATCACTGTTATCATTAATTTAAAATAAACCAAGGAAATCTTCTACAATTAAAGCAATGATTTACAAAAAAAAAATTATTAAATAAAAACAATATCTTAAAAATAATTCAGTGGCAAATGGTGGTAAATACTTTGAAACTTGAAGGGCACCTCAAAAAAGGGCCTTCTGTTTTAATAGTATTGATTTTATGATATAATTGTGTTAATATATTTGTTTAATTAGTTAATATTTGATAAATATATTGCATGTGTTTGAATAACCCGTAAAACTATATTCGTAAATATCAATAATAACATGTTTCATCGTATACTAAATATTAATAGTATCGAATTTTTACTATTTCTATCACACATATATATATATATATATATGTATATGTATATCTAATTTTAATACTCTAAAAATAAGAATTATATTTTTATATATTTAGTGAAGGTTTTGAAGAATTTTTTTTTGCATTTGGATTAATATATAGCTGTATATATACAAATTAATAGACATATATCATTATTTACCACATTAATAATTAAAATATAATTAATTTATTATTAAATTTTGTATTAATATAAATTAAATTCATTAGTTTAAAAAAATATAGAAATTAGTTAGTTAACTCCTTAATTTTAGGCATGGTGTATATTTAATATTATTTAATCTAAATATAACTAATTCAAAGTTACAAATAAGTATTTTTCAAAAATAAAAAGATCATATGATCATGTATTAACAAAATAGTTGATGTGATTTAACATTATTTTATTTTGTTATAATTTATTACAATTTTTATATTACTTAGGGTTTATTTTGAATAAATTTTAACTTTAATATTCACATTATACATTTAAATACACATAAATTTTAAGTCTTGATATGTTTCTATTTTATATCGTAACTCTTAACTTGTTTAAAATTGTTTAAAAAAAACTTTTTTAATATGTTATGTATGTGGAATGATAATAAAAACAAAAAAACAAAGTTAAGTAATTTTTTTTCAAATGTTTTTAAGACATAAAACGTTTCTTATAAAAATATTTAATCAAACCGATTTTCTTTTGCATGTATGTAGGAATCAATATTTGTTAGATTAAAAGAACATTATATGATAATAATTAATGTATTTATTTTAGTTGGACTGTTATAACTTTTTTAAAAGTCCAAAACATAGTCGATAAATATTGCTCCTGTTTTAATAGTATTGATACGTATTTGTTGATCAACTTAACATCCTTAATCAAACCTGAGATGGGGATCTGAATATGCCCTCAGTGAACGGTTCAGCTGTAATATACTAATATGTTGCCACCTATAAGTCTAATGCACATTAGCATCTTCATTCTTTTTTGGTTAGAATCTGAAGCTAAGTTTTGGATATTAATTATATGTATAAATGAAACACCAACTTAATATGAGACTCTTCAAAACCTGAACAATCACATATCTATTGTTTTATTACTGGTTTATGTAATCACCATGCCATATTTGTGCCCTTTAAATTGCAGCTCCACCACTCAAAATTGATTGATTTGCCTGGACTGGGCCAGATAATTATGGACGATGGTAAGATTATGAACTGCGTCTGCATGATGCCTTTGTCATACCCCTAAATCCACCTGTCACAACCATATATATTTTCATTTTTCATTCAACGTTCTGGCTGAAAGGGAAACTTAGATTCAATATCATATTTCATCTTTGTAATTTGTTTCTTGACTCTCTTGGCAAGATTGGTGAACATGCACAAGACAATGTTGCCATACTGTTAACCACCCCTGAAGACCGCAAAGGAGTCTGATCCAGACAGTGAGTGCAATAACACTCTCTTGGCAAGATTGGTGAACGTAAGGAGTACTGTGACCTTACGATATTTGGAATAAATATTGACTTCTTTCCTGTTTATAAGCAGGCACTAGTACTGCAGCTATTATCAGTAAAATTGACGAGGCACTGCAGGCAGCAGAGAACCCAAAAGCCCTTGCAGCAGTTCAGGCTCTTCTATCAAACAAAGGGGCCTCCAAAAACAATTGGTATCTCATGGGTTTAATTAATCGGTCAAATCTGTCTCAATCGCATGCATCAGTTCAATCTGGAGGCATTGAAAACTCTTTCTTTGATACTTCCTAAATTTAGCTAAATATAACAATTTTAACACCAACTATAATTTGTTTTAACAAAATTATAACCTTTTCACTGTGTTTAAAGAAAATGTTACAGTTTTTATTTTATTAGACAGAAGATCAAAAAGTTGTAATACAAACTTACTTTTCCTTTATCTTTTATGTAAGTGGCCACAATGGATTCACTCTACATCGTGAATAAGTGACTACAATAGAGGGATAATATATACTATTTTCATGAATTATCATCACGAATACAGCTGGTTTGTGTCGTTTAGTGTTGGCTGAGAATAATCAACTCTTTGTCATAGGCCGCCTTCAGCCGGGTTCTAACTAAAAACACATTCGCATATTTCTTTCTTTATACAAATCTGTTGGACGAAAAGCAATTTCCAAGAGGTGATTTTTAGTTTTGAATTTTGAATATTTGTTTCATCCCAATTGTTTATATCTTTCGCTGATTAAATCCCACAAAATAGTATATATATATTATCCGGACTATGATTTTCAGTGAAATATAATCCGAACTATGAACTCAAGGATCTTCCTATAGTGTTTATTGATTACTCTTATTTCATGTCTGAGCAGGAGAGTTATGGCTGAGGCACTTTTATCATTTGGAGTGGAGAGGCTTTGGAACCTCCTTGTCCAAGAATCTGAGCGATTTCAGGGCGTTGATGAGCAACTCAATGGATTAAAAAGTGATGTGGAGATGTTAAGGTCTTTTCTGAAAGATGCAGATGCCAAGAAGCATACAAGTGCCATGATGGGAAACATTATCGAAGATATCAGAGAGATTGTTTTCGATGCGGAAGATATGATCGAAACCTTTCTTCTAAAGGAAGAACTCGAAAATACATGTGGTTTCAAGAACAGCGCGAGGAAGCTTTCTTGCTGTATTTTTGAGCGCAGGAGACTTGCTTTCAATATGGAAGCCATGAGTAAGAGGATCTCTAAGGTGATTCGTAATATGAAATGTCATGGAGTACAACAGGTAACCATTGTCAATGAAGGGTATAGACAAACTCTACAGGAAATATGAACGTTTTCTGGCGATAATGGAGACCATCTTGTTGGGTGGAAGGAAAATGTTGAGATATTGGTTGGCCATTTGGTGGGGGAAGATAACACTCAAGTGGTTTCTATAACCGGGATGGGTGGTATTGGTAAGACAACACTCGCAAGAAAAGTTTTTAAACATGAGAAAATAAGATGTCATTTTCCAAAACTGGCGTGGGTATGTGTTTCACAACAATTTACAAGGAGGGGCGTCTCGCAGACGGTCTTGCAACAAGTCAGACCAGAAATCAAGGTGTTAGAGTTGACAGAGTATGTACTTGAAGAAAAACTCTCTGAAGCATTGGAAACACAAAAGGCTTTGATAGTCATTGATGATATATGGAGAGAAGGGGATTGGGACCGAATCAAGGATGTGTTTCTGCCTAAAAAAGGTGGATCTCATTATGCTACACTACATACGTTCGTATTTTTAAAGTTCGCGATTTTATCATGAAAATATAATTTTGTTACAGGATGCAAGGTATAACTTACTTCTCGCAATGAGGGATGGGCATTACATGCAGATCCAAAATGTGTTACATTCAGACCAAAATGCCTAACTTTTGAAGAAAGTTGGGATCTTTTTCAAAGGATAGCATTTCCTATGAAAAATACATCTGGTAAGTTTTTCAAGAGTGATCTTTTGGAACTCTTATGTTAAAGAAAATTGACTATAATACAATGTCTCCAATTATCCTTTTTTTTGAACATTCTTTTAACTGATGTGCAGAACTCAAGATTGATGATGAAAAAATGAAAGAGATGGGAAAACAGATGATCAAACATTGTGGAGGTCTACCCTTGGCAGTAAAAGTGCTAGGAGGATTGTTAGCTGCGCAATACACATTGCACGAGTGGGAAAGGGTTTATAAACCGGGCTTCTTAGCCTGGTGGTAAAGGAACCTCGGCTGAGGCACCCGCCACCCAGCTTCGAACCCCGGCCACTGCGCAAATTTAACATACGGGGCGCAGCGTCCAGGACCGCCTTCGGGTGGATAGTCGGTCGTCCAATTAGCGAACCGGAGACCTGGGTCATCAAAAAAAGAAAGGGTTTATAAAAACATTGGATCTCTTCTTTCAAAAAAAAAATAAAAACATTGGATCTCATATTGTCGGCGGGACAAGCTTCAATGAAAGAAATATTGTTTACCATGTCCTGTATTTGAGCTTCGAAGAGATGCCTGCCTATTTGAAATCTCTACTTAGCCCATTTCCCAGAAGATTATCAAATAGATGTGGAAACATTGTCCTATTACTGGGCTTCGGAAGGAATACCAAGGCCTCCAAGGTATTACGATAGAGAAAGCATCCGAGAGGTGGGAGATGGATACATGGAAGAATTGGTGAAGAGAAACATGGTTGTTTCTGAAAGAGACATTGAAACTTCAAGATTTGAAACATGCCAGTTGCATGACATGATGAGAGAAGTTTGTTTACGCAAAGCTCAAGAAGAGAATTTTCTACAAATTATCCAATACACTTCAACTGCAAACTCCAAATCTCCTTGTAAATCTCGCAGACTTGTTGTACATCAGCCTGCATTTAATGCAGAGACGGAGGTGAACATTCCAAGCCTTAGAACCCTCTTGTTTCTCAACAACACAAGATGGTATTAAAAAAGATGGAAGACAACAAGTTTACTCTTGACAAGGCATAAGTTGGTGAGAGTGTTAGATCTCTTGGGCGCTGAGTTTGAAAAAGGGAGGTACCATCTAGCATTGGGAAGCTCATCCACCTGAGATATTTGAGTTTGAGAGAGGCACATGTAACTCATCTGCCTTCTTCTATGCAGAATCTGAAGCAGCTTCTTTATTTAAACCTATGTGTAAATAAAAGGGATTTTACTCTACATTCCCAATATCTGGAAGGAGATGCGAGAATTGATATACTTGTGTTTGCCAGATAGCTTACATGATAAGGTAAAATTGGAACTAGGTAATCTAGTCAACTTGGAGACGTTGAAGAATTTCTCAACAAAGCATGGGAGTGCGAGTGATCTCCATGGTATGACAAAGCTCAAGATCCTTTCCATGTATATCGAAGGTAAAGGGTGTTCCACTTCCATGAAAACCCTATCTTCATCTCTAAGTAAAATTACACATCTGGAGAATCTTACCATAATTAAACGTAAAGAGCATGCTACTCCGAATGATGAAGAAGAAGGATTTGTTTTGGACAGCGTTCATCTAAGACTGCTGAAGTTGGAGATATATATGCCAAGGTTACCTGATGCGCAAACTTTTCTACTCACCTCACAGGAATATATCTAGAGCTGTGTTGTTTGGAAGAGGATCCGATGCCAATTATGGGGAAGTTGCTTCACTTGAAAAATGTTTGAATTGGGAAAAGATCATTCTGTGGAAAGAGAATGGTTTGTTCGAGGGGTGTGATATTCGTGTACACGCACACCAATTAACCTAATGTGCACACTACCACAATCGAATGGTATGTCGATGTAGCACTTTAGGATCGAATCCACAGAGACCAACTATTACACTTTATTTTTATGGGATCAATATTAAGCTAAAACAATATTGGGGTTTTAAAGTTTGTGGTAACGTAACTAGCAAGTAAAGATTTAATTAAAGTTTTCAGATGATAAAAGAGCTAGGTTCAGGGTGATTCATTGGGATACTTGGGATCATGAGCTACACAACTATTCAGGAAAACAATACGAGCAATCTAGAACTTGAACAACAAGATTAAATAAACCCACTGTCGTGGTGTCTACCACTTTATCAAGCAATCCTAATATCTAAACTGTCGTTTGGATTAGACACTGATGACAAGCATTAAGTTTAGATTCAATTGGTTCACGATTTGCCTTAACATCAACTCTCGTTGGCTAAGGACAAATCGCCTATCTATGCTTTTTCTAGCAACCTATAACACTTTTGATGAACAGATTAAACCTAATATCAGATGCTAAATGGCCAATTTAACACAAGCAGTAAGCATAACAATAGATAGAGATATCAAAGAATAACAATCCTATTTGTGTCTAGCTCATTGATCCATGATCCCTAACACCCTAAACCTAACAAGCGACTACTCAGCCATAGACAGAGAAATCACAGAGATAACAGATGAAGAAAACATGCTGGATATCAATAAAATAAAAGAGATAGGGTTCAGGATTCTTCTCAAGAGTGTAGAGATCCTTCTCCCTTTACAAATAGCAAATCCCAACAATGGAGTCTTAGGGTCTGGTTTCTCCCTCTGAAAATAGCGTAGAATGTCTAAGAAAAATAGAAAATATCATATATGAAAGCCACAGGCGGCTGGAAGAGAAAAAGAGGATAATTAGGGCAAATCCCGAAATAAGTGTAGTTTCCATAAAAATCTCTGCCGCTGGAACAATCACTTGGGTGTTCTGCTCGATCGGGAACAGTCATCAGACTGTTCTTCTTGAGTGTTCTCCGCGGGATTTCTCCAAAAAGACATCTTCTCTTCATGCATCTTCTCTTCACTCTTCTACCATCTCCAGACCTGTAATGACTCGAAAAGGACTAGAAAGACTCGATAAAGACTTGAAAACCAATTAGAAAACATATATACAATGATGTCTAAAACACCATATATCAATTCCCCCAGACTTAGATCCTTGTTTGTCCTCGAACAAGACCAAGTATCAAGAGCAGGAAGAAAGGTTTGAAAGTGTGGGAACTCTCATATTCTTAGCAACCATACCTTAACCACGAATCTCTGAACCATACAAGCAGTAAACTAGGACAGCACACCCTTACCAGAACCCCACTGACAGCTGTTCAAAAATCAGCTCCATACTCTACATCTCAAACCTGAAAAAACAACACTATCGAGACAGAACTCCCTACATTCATTTAAGAGTTGCGTGAGCTTCTCATCACAGGCACTATTCAGGGTAGACGGGCTAGGTATTAAACAGGCTATTTTAGTGTTTCAGTGGTGGAGTTTCAAGTGTTTAGGGGTTACCAATTTTTGAGGTGGATGCAGGATATCGCGCAAAACTGCAAGAGAGGACGGATCCATTGATATCCACAGCCCCTACTCGTTTTTGCTCTCCCTAGAACGACAGCTCTGCTCTGCTCCGGATCAGTCATCAAACTGCTCTGCTCATATGTATGTTCTTCAACCCTTCATATTGATATCCACTCTTCTGCTTAACCTTTCCAGTGGCTCATGTTTCCTGAATTCTTCCCCTTCTCCATCACCAAATACTAAATAAAACAAAATATATATTTTTTTTCTTTTTTTTTTTTTTTTTTTTTTTTTTTTTTATGATACTAGTACATAAATAGATGGTGGGGTGACGAAGAAGGAGGTAACATATGATATAAGGATGCCACTGGTGGTTCTGATTCACACCATTCTGGTTCTCCACCCCTGTTCTTGCGCAGATGTTTCTTAGGGAGTGACTGTTCCCTTAGTCTGCTTGTTCTCCCTGTCTGATTGACACTTGCAGCAGTAACTGATATCTTGCATATTTGCATTGTTTTATCTTTTCATTTGCATGCATTTTCATCATGTAGATTAGATTTTAGTCATGTTTAGGTTGCATTTTGCATACATGAGTCCTTATCAGGTACTGGAGCATCACATGGAGCTTTTGGAGACATTTGGGATGCATTAGGGGCTCAAAATAGGCAAAAGGAGTGAATCATGCACAAGCAGGCGTCCACAGCGGCACCCACAGCGGCCCTGCCTGGCCGCTGTGAATTCGGCAACGGGAGCGGCTCATCTGGAGCGGGTGTCCAAGGCCGCTGTGCATACGGAACGGCTACCACAGCGGGTCCGTCCCGTCGCTCGTCTGTTTTCGCAGCGGCTCCTGGAGCGGGTCTGTCCAGCCGCTGTGACATCCGCAGCGACCTCCGGAGCGGGTGTGCCCGGTCGCTGCGGTCGTTTTTTATTTCGAAACTTAACTTTTCTCAGGGGCATTTTAGACATTTGTATGCTCGTTTCTCTGTTCTAAAACCTAAGTTTAAGTATGTTGTAAGCCATTGGAGGCTGATTATCCAGATTACATTTGGTAAAACATAGTTCTATCAAGAGATTTCTTCTTTTCTACAATTGATTCCTTTGTTCTTATTGTTGTTTCCATTGATTTCTGTTCCTGTTTATGATCAATCTGAAACCTAAGATGGGTTTAAGGGTGATCATGAACCTTAGTGAGTAATCCTCCATAGGATTCATGGGTTAGGAGATCAAGGGTGGTTAGGTTAGATTCAAAGATGTTATAGGATAGATTAATCTCATTCCTTGCTTGTAGAGTGATTTTACTGCTTCTCTTGTTCTGATCATTCAAGAGATGATCTCTAGACATTTCCCACCCAAAAGGTGTTTGTTGAAATGTCTGAGAAAACTCTATTAAGTTTCTAATGCATCTTGCCAAAGACATTTGTTGTTAAGAGTATTAGAATAGCTATTGAACTTGTTCTTAATGATTACTTTCATGTCATTCAACCAAAGATATTTGATGTTTGAGACATGTTAGTAAATGAGCATTCATCTAGAAGTAGAGCTTGCTTAAGATAGTGTTTAGGCTTAAGGTCATTCATTTGATTTGTCATTCTGCCATCTTTTGTTCGAATCCTAATCACCCAAGATCATATTCCTATGCCCATGGGTTCCCCTTTAGAATATTGAAAAAGTTATCTCAGTTGCTTTTATTTTCATCACTAGAACTTTAGACAACATAAACTTCAAGCTATTGATTGCATTTAGATTAAGAAAGTGCTTATAATCTTGGTGCTTTAGATCCCTCAGAACTGGTTCGACATATTACTTCCATCATACTATCATTTGACTTAGGAGTCACAAAACTCCTATCATCAGTAACGAGTAAGAGGCTGCGTCGATCCTTTCCTCTCCGACCTTTTTGCACATATCTGCACATATAACACTGAAAAACAAATGCATGGAGGTGGAATAAAGGCTAAGGTGCAGGGTGGGAACTAGCTAAAGATGAGCTAGCCACTCAGGAACAACAAAAGATGGATATAAAGGATAAGAAGTCCTGAGTGTAGGTCTCGTTTCCCTGATCTAGTGCCCATAACAAGAAGAATTTCAGTCAAGATTAGGTTCAAGTTAGGTGGAGTTAAGTCTACCCAGTGTAACCTGATCGGCTGAGAACT
This sequence comes from Hirschfeldia incana, assembly GCA_026261945.1. NCBI lineage: Eukaryota > Viridiplantae > Streptophyta > Magnoliopsida > Brassicales > Brassicaceae > Hirschfeldia > Hirschfeldia incana. The sequence goes on along the minus strand of JABCMI010000203.1, from coordinate 450 downwards.
TCTGGAGAATCAAGTGAGATATGTCAGGGTGTTCCAGGTCCACATGTGTGTCTTTCGCCACTGCTAAGGTCACTGAATAAGATAACTAAAGCACGAGGTGGTTAGTGATCAACACAGAATAAGGTCCTAACTCCCACAAAGTTTTGACTGACTCGATCTTAAAAACTTACTCAAAATGACTCAAAAGATAAACAAAAGAAAGAAACGAGTTAGTAAACGACGAAACCCTCCCCCAGACTTACTTCACAACGTCTCGGTGTGAAAATAAATCAGAGAGAAGGTGAAAACAATAATAAAAACATTTTTTTGTTGAGATACTTACCTGGAACTCGTGCTCCCCCAGACTTGTTCTGTTACCAGATTTTCATCTAGAGCCGCCGCTCTCTCTTCTGGAGAACAAGATGCTCTGTTTCTGGAACAGTCGGGTGGAACAAGCGCCAGAATGTTCTG